>PVJX010031379.1:0-21233 GCA_004027295.1 Dolichotis patagonum
AATGAAATTTCATAGCCATTTTACTTAGCAGAACACAGGAAGCTTGTAAAATTCTTTATAGATGAAAAAATAAATTAAAAATGGGATTCATGAAAAGGCAAATTGGCCCAAGGGAACAACTCCCATGCATGCTGAGATGCCTGAAATTACCCATCTGATTGCTGTAGTGACTTTCAGAGCAGCTCACAGGGTCATAGCAGCAGGTGTGTTGGCTTCTTGTGGTCTTCTTTATTTGTCCTGGGCTGCATTCCTTGGAGCATTTAGATAGAATTTGCTGCATTGGAAGTGCAAAGAAATCCCCAAAAGACTTTTTTTTTTTTTTTTAAATCCCAATTATTTTTCATTTAAAGATATATTTACTAAATAGTATTTTGGTCACTTTCAATACTATTAAAGGATTTTTTGCTCTCCTGAGCCATGAATAAGGTTAAAATATAAAATGCTTCAGATAGAGAAACTATTTTAGAAAGTATGTAGTTATCATATCAATAACATCTGTAAGAAATGATGATCATTATTCCCTTCAGGCTGTTCTTAGCAAAAAAGAAATGTACAGTAGTGAAAGAAATGAGAATTTGGAAATTTCCAGTGCTGTGCTGAATAGAGTTTGGTCAAATAAGCAAATGGTAAATTATACAATTACATTCTTTGGAAGAAATTTCTTATTGTATGATCTAAGAAGTCTATCCAGCTTCACTCTAAAAAACAAACAAACAAACAAACAAACACTAGAATATTTTGAGTTTATAATCTCCGCACTGCAGGAGGCTGAAGTAGGAGGATTGCTAGTTTAAGTCCAACCAGAGCAACTTAATGAGACCCTGTATCCAAATAAAAAAAGGACCAGAGATGTAGTTCAATCCCCAGGACCACAAAAACACAAAACAAACAAAACTAAAAAGCCATTAGTGCTAGTTAAAAAGACAACCTAACATACTGAGAATTTAAGTCACATTTCTACATATCATGATGCAGGTCACAGGCAGCATTCTAATGCTGAAGGATTCTGTACTTCTGATCCAGCTAATAATTCTTTTACAAGAGTTACACTGTCGTTCTTCTCCACTTGTGGTCCCTTTGTCACAGTACATCTTATGAGTTAATCTGTGTTATGGTTTCATTTTTACTATGGGGATGTCAAAACAGTGGTTAGCTGGGTCTTTCTCAGGATTCTCTGAACAGCTGTTGCTGAGTCTGAAACACAAAGTATTAGGTCACTACTGTTTCTCTGGAAGACAAAGACCTGGGAGGAAGAAACAGTCAAGTTTTGGGGCCATCAACTCACCTGACCTGTTTTTTTTTTTTTTTTTAACCTGGCTTTTTGCAGGAAGTGGATGCCTTGAGGCCGACCCAGGTAAACTCTGAATCTGAGGTATTTGCTCTCCTGGAGTGTACTCAGAAGACACAAAAGGATTTAACTATCAGATGTAGCCAGGCATCAAGGGAGACAAAAGTTCAATCTTTCTTCCCACAGCTCAGCTCTTTCTCTCCCTGCCAGGACTTGGGGGTAGATATAGGGAGACTGAGGGCTATCTGATGTTTGGGCCAGGAATTTGGATGACACCAGGAATGTGGCTGTCCTGACTAACCTATCAATTGGCAAGTAATCTTGAAATCTGATCATGTGTTCTCAGACATTATTCATTTCTGTTATATTCCTGAAATATTGGTGGTTGTTTCCGTCACAAAGGAAGACTTGCCCCCCCTTTATGTCTGTCCTCTCCAGTTAGCCACAGAAGCCCTGGCCCTGTGCCCTGTCCTTGCCCCCTGGAAGTGTGTCTCCAACAGTCTGGAGGTTAAATTTGGTTAAAAATTAACAATTAAAAATGGTGCTTCCTGCTAAAATAAGGGAGAATCTTCTCTGAATTCAATAAGCAAGTTAGAATGTTTCACAGGCCCAATGTGAGCTACAGTGCTTAGCAGGAGCTGGGCTCCTAATGTAGTTTTGTGAACAAGGACAATGGTAATGAAGATGTTCACTGAGAAAACAGATGTGTGGCCACGTTTCTATGTCCTAAAGAAAAAGCATCTTGTTTCCCTGGGACCTCCGACAAGGGAGATACCACGAACTAAAATGGTTTACAGCACCACAGCAACCACTCTCTCATCCACCAAATATATTCTGAGTGCCTATTATATGCCAGGCACAGTTCTCATTGTGGGAGCCTTGGCAGGGAATGAAACAGAAATCACATTTCTAACTGACAAGGTTGACAATAAAGAAAACAAAAATAGGTAAAATGAAGATGAGAGCGTGACCAGAAGTATGAGGTTGGTGTTGCCCTCCCTCCCTTCCTCTCCCTCTCTGTGCCCCTGCTGGGGATGGAACCCAAGACCCGCACAGGTGAACAAGCTCCCCCCCCCCATAGACATGCCCAGTCACTGCAATTTTAAATAGGGTGTCTAGGAAAAGCCTCCCTAAGAAGATGACATTTCAGGAAATAAAGAAAAAAATGAGAAATTAGTCTCACAGACATCAGTGAAAATTATTACAGACAAAAGAAATGGCGAGTACAAAGAGGAGCAGAAGGTACGGGTGGTGGGTTAGGGCTGAGGAGATGAAGCCCGGAGGTGCTGCTCAGGTCATGCAGTCTCTGAAGAAAGGCTGGCTGCACGGATGAGACTGTGCAGACCACTCAGTGCAGCAGGGACCCCTGGCTAACTGTTTGGGTGCAGTGAAGATGGAGGGATGGCAACACCACTGCGATCACCTGGACAGCACTTGAACTGGTGTAAACAGTGGTCAGATTTCAGATATATTTTTTGTTTTTATTCAATTGGTTTTGGTTTTTTGAGACAAGGTTTCATTATGTAGATCAGGCTGGCTTTGATCTCACTACGTAGTGCAGTTAGCTTCCAACTCATGGGGATCCTCCTGCCTCAGTATGCTGAGTGCTGGGATTACTACCACACCTGGCTTTTCTGGACACATTTTGGAAGCCAAATTTTCATTGGCAATGGAGTGTGACAGAGAGATGTGGTAAAAACTAAATAGATTTTACTTCATGAAGAGCTAAGAAAAGGAATTTTCATTTACTGTGCAAGAGTAGCTTTGGAAGAATATCAAGAGCTCTGTTCTGGGGGAAATTAATCTAAATTGACTATTGGATGTTTAGGCAGAGATGTCAGTTAAGCAGCTGTGCATTTATTAGGGTTGGAGGACAAAATAAAAACGTAGATGTCACTAGTCTTCTGTATAATGACATTCTATATCATCAATAGCCTTCAATTTAATGACACTAATGTCATGATAGAATAATCAAGGAAAAGGACAGACAAACAAGGAGAAGAAGATGAGCAGCTCTGAGTTGCTGGTGTGTAGAGGTAGCAGGAGCAAAGGAGCAGGTGAAGGTTGTGAACAGAAGGAGGGAGGCCAGGGACTGAGGGGAAATGGCAACAAGCAAGGAGAGTGTCTCATGGAGGACAAGATTGCTGGCTTATACACAGTAGGACAATGTTGGATTCATTAATGTGAGTAAACTACATAGAAACAGTTTTGATGTATTCTGGACAGCTTTAAGGAGTGTGGGAGGAGAGAGATGGGGGTAAATTTTTGTATTCAATTTACACAGTGAGTTTTGCTGTAAGGAGTAGAGGCACAGGTCGTTTAGAAGAGTATGTGGTTCAGTGAGTTTCTGTTGCTTTCTTAAGATAAGAGGGGGAAGCTCCCAGGATATCTAAGTCATCATGCAGCTAATGCAGAAGAGAAGAAACTCGAGGGCATGGGACAGGTAAAATTGCCAGCATCAGATCTCGAAGAAAGGGAGTCAGGGGCCCAGCAGTCAAGCGAAGGTGCTGACTGTGGCCGGAGCACAGGGTGCTATGGTGGGCACTGCATTCTGTCCCAGTTGTTCTATTCTGACTGGTAGAGCAGAAAGCAGGATCAACAGGATAGAAAAGTGGCTGAGGTGGTCTGAAGTGGGTAAGCCGCTGTGCAGCATGGTCGGCAGGTCAGGGAAGTGGACAGTGGTCTGTCCGCAGCACTACAGACCACTGAAAGCCAGTGGTCTCGAATTTAAGGTCAGGCTGGTGAGCAGCATTTCTTTTCTTGTCTTTTCCTTTTTATTTTATTTTATTTTTCTGCCAAGTTCAGCTACACTGGGGTCATACTTAGGCAAAGTTTAATTTAACCAAACTTCTGTTTTTTGTCAAGTGGCAATGATAAAGAAAAGGGCAAGGGAGTTGACCCTGTGTCCAGGAGAGTATTGTACTAGTTGATAATGGAATTTAGAGGAAGGTGGGACATTGACCAGATAGGGGGATGTTTTAAGTCACTTTCTCATTGCTGAGACAAAATAACCAATACCCAAAGTTAAAGGAGGAAAGGTTTATTTGGCTCATAGTCTGTAGAGGTTTCAGTCCATGATTGGCTGGATCTAGGGCAGGATGGCATGGCAGAGGGGCATCAGAGAGGAGAAACAGTCCATGGCAGGCAGAAGGTAGCAAAGCAAAAAGGGCTGACCACAGCTCTTTCTATAGGTTGTATATTACTCAGAATACTTAAGGCAGGTAGCACCCTTAATCCTAGTGCCCTTGAAACTAGCATTGCACCATGAATCAATTCCAGCATCACATACCCTAGATACAACCACCTCTGAAAAAAGCTCCAGCTATGACCATGTGAGGCTTTGGGAGGATATCTAGAGAAAAGCCACAGCAGGGGATTACAGAGATCCTGGCAGTTTAAGGACTTCTGCAGGTAAGGTACCAGTTGGTTCAGTGGTGCAGTGTAGTCTACAGGAAAATTACCTTAAGTTTCCTGAATTCCTCTTTTGTTTCTTGTGAGGGCAAAGACATCATCTTGAAGGTCATATTCTGCCATCTTGGTGATGGTCATCTGGCCATTGGTCTCTTTCCACAGCACAACATCTTATCCAGTATTTAAGACCCCATGCATGTCAAAATGAAGGATTTCCTCCATCCATAAATGTCAGATTTTTCAGCACATCAAGTAACTGTACAAAATGAAAAGGAAAACAAGCACTGAACATAAACTTTCTAAGTGTATCCATCATCCCAATAACAACACTGCCTTGTCAGGAATATCAGTTCAAATGAGAAAAAAGAAGATTCCGTGCCAGAGGCTTGGGGAACTCCGAATGAGTTCCACTTGGGTTCTAGCCTCCAAAGTTTCGCCATTTTGTTTCTACAGCTACTCCAGCCTAGGACATTAAAATCCAAACATGTGCATGAATGCACATTGCAGAATTTCAAAATGGACTCTGTAGCAGAGAGCAGATGGCTCATTGTGACTCCATTCTTTATTAGTGGTACAATTTTGACAGTTACAGTGACTTTCTATCTTATCTCCAATGGTTCTTAAGTCTGTTTCAACAGATGACCTCGAAATTCTATTTCCTCTCTTCCTCCCTCTCCCTCCTTTTCTCTTTCTTTCCCTTCCTTCATCCCTTCTACCCTTTCTCCCTCCTCCTCTCTTCCCTTCTTCTACCCATTTGTTTTGTTTTGTTATATGACAAATTCTCACTACGTAGCCCAAGCTGGCCTCAAACCTGTGATTCTCCTGCCTCAGCCTCCTGAGACCTGGGATTACAGGTGTGCACCACCATAGTAGATCTCTGTTTCTAATTTAGTTTGTAAAATGATTTTTTAACTTGTAATAAATGGAATATAGTGTAAAATTTCTTTTTACCCAATTTGTATGGTGAGAACTGATATACGATAGAGCTAGAACAGGCAAACTGTTACTAACAAACAAGGCAGCCACATCACACTTGTGCTTCAGGGAGGATCCTGGGATTACAGTTGTGACTCACCATCAACTTGCAGTGTAAGCACAGGTATACAGAGCTCTCTCCAAATGCACTCATTATGCTTATTCATTAGCTAGGTCTAGAGTTTTCTGTGACTTTGTTGGACTCAAAATAGTAGCCAGAAATTATTCTATATGAACAGAATTATTCTAGTCTAGTCTTAAAATATTAATGTTTTTGAGTGTTTCATTTTTGCCAACAGAATATAGGAAAATCAAGTTAAATTTTAAGGCAAATATGTTAGATATAATAGTCATGGCACTGACTTTAGTAAAATCTCTAGCATGTGTTTTAATTTTATCATGTCTTGCAGATTTATTACTTCCTTTAGTGAATTCAAATTAATTAGTAATACTTAAAGGGAGCAGGATATTAGATCTAATATGGGGGAATTAACCAAAAACGTATTCTAGAATTGCCTAAAATTTAAAAATGGAGGAAATAAAAAATAATACTTCTATTCTTTCCTTAACCATTACCACGAATCTTAGTTCTTTAAGGAGTAGAGTCTCTTTCACACTTAAGTGTTTTTTGTGGTTGTTGTTTTGAAACAGGGTCTCACTATGCAGTTCAGGCTGGCCTTGGGCTCATTTTGTAGCTCAGGTTGGTCTTGAACTTGCAACAATCCTCCTGCCTCAGCCTCCCAAGTGCTAGGATTACAGGAGTGTGCCACCACGCCCGGCACACTTATATTTGAGCTATATTTTTCACATGTTTTTTCCATCACTTAACTAGATTTTACAAGGTTAAGTTCTGACACATGTATATTCTGTAAATAATGAAAACATTGTATAATGTAAAAACAGTCTTGCACTATTTTATGCTTAGTCTTACAGGAAAGTGGATAGAGGCAACCAAAACAGTACACTCATAAACAAAACAGTACATTCTTTACTCACTAAATATGATAGAACATTTACTGTGGTTTAGGGTAAAATTCGAACGTTAACACTCCATTTACTAATTTCCTTAAATTTTTTTTCATCAGTTACTTATTTTTTCATGGAAACTCTGAGCTTCAATATTAATTGACACCACAAAATATAGAAACTAGATTTTACTATATAACTCATCTCTGCCTGGTAATATTTTATCTTTAAGGGACATAAAGCCAGAGGCCACACCAAGTAAGGTGTTATGATTGACCTTGTGTTCTGTTTCCCTAACTTCCTTAATGTGCTCCAGTTTTGTGAGTTTGTTTGTGGGGAGAGAGCTATGTGACTGAATTAGAGAACAGCAGAGGACATGCCCTACATCTTTGTCCTGTGTCTCGACTTTGTCTTTTTCTTTGTGGAGTTTTCTGTGATATAGAGGGAAGCACACTGAGCTATGGTTAATTATGTGAGTGAGTATGGGACAGACCCGAATTCTGGTAGCCTCCTCCTTCTTTAAATTGCTGTAAGAGGTGATAACCAGAAACATTGCTCTTTCTTGAGACAGAGTATAAAGAACATGAGCCCTTCCTTAATATTACATGAGAGGTGAGATATATGAACACTTAGAATATCGTGACTTAAATAGTCAGTTACTATTTTCCTTACCTCTGTTAAATCACTCTCATGTCTCCCCAAACTTCTAGATTAATGTACAACTAACATGGCTACACATGCAAATCTCATAAAATTTTCAATTCCAACATCTCCAGAATGCTTAATATTTCTTCTTGCTTTTCTCTATGTTTCCATGTCAGACAATAACACTGGTTGCCCACATTGGGAATCATTTATAACACCTATTCTAGTCTCTGTTATCTTTTCTATCCAACTTATCCCTAACTGCTCTGCACTCATCCTTTTAAAAATATTGGCATATGTCTCTCCGTTCTTCCTGTCACACCTATAGAAAAGGCATTCTTACACTACTCTTGGATTACCACATCGGTCTTACTCTTGCCAATCTAGTGTTCCTCTACTTAATTCACACTGTAGCTTGAAGGTGATTTCTCCAGTGGGAAGTAGATCTCATCAATATCTTGCCTAAAATATCTTTAGTTGGCTCCTTTTTGCTCTCTGATGTCCAAATATTAAAACTCAGTTTATAGCTTTCCTATTAAAATTATGGTTCTGTTATAAGAGTATTACATGGGAAATTGTTAGAAATACAAATTTTCTGGTCCCATTATGCAACTAGAAAATTAGCACCTGCCTAAAATTCCCAGGTGATCTAAATGTGCATCAAAGTTTGAGATGTCCTTGAAAAGTTCATATCACAGCGATATGTGTGCACCCATATTCGTAGCAGCACAATTTGTAATAGCTAAATCTTGGAAACAACCAAGATGCCCATCAACCACAGAGTGGATGAAAAAGATGTATTTTTACACAATGGAATATTACTCAGCTATAAAAAGGATGATCTTGTGGCCTTCATAGGGAAATGGAGACAACTTGAGACTATCCTCATTAGTAAAATAAATAAGAATCATATTTATGAATATCACATTGTTTCTGTAATGTAAAAATTAGTAAGAACTGTAGGTGTAATAAAACCCAAAATGTGCAATTGCTACTGTAAAAGAGAGGAAGAGAAAATGTTCTAAAGGATATAACTGCATGTATGTTTAAGAGTGTGACAGATGACCATATTACTGTTTTTGTTAGATTGTTGAGCAGAACTGTTAACAGTCTCACTGTTTGAATGTCTACTTTGTATGCTTTAATTTTGTAACTTGAACAACTATTTCCAATGATGAGAGTATGTAAAGTATTGAGTGGCAATTTCTTAGTGTTTTTGTTTTATTTGTTGTTGTTGTTGTTTTGGGGTTTTTTGTTTATTTGCTTGTTTTTGTTCTTTTTTTACCCCCCTTTGGAATTCTGTATTGTTGCTACCATTTTTCTGTTTTGTCTGGTTGGTTTTTTTCTCTTTAAATAAAATTTTTAAAACAAGTTTGAGATGTCTTAACTGATGAATCACTACCAATCCATCCTTCATAAACTCTACCAGTCTCTTGCTTACTGCTTCTATGTGAGAATTCAGTCCCATGGTACATTTTCCACCTTTTGCTGAGTATTTCTGTCCTCCTACCCTTCCATTGCATCTGCCATAACTGTCAGGTTTTTTAGAAAGTGTTCTCTGAATTGCTAGTATTGGACAAACTAGTTCAGTCATGCCCTCTGCTGCCATGTTGTGTTCGTATGAAACATGGTCATGCACCATCCCATTTCATAACCAACTCCATAATTACTCACTTGTACTCCACACTGGACAAATGACTTCTATAAGGAAGGAGTCACTTCCTTCTCCATGATATCTTCAGTACTAACCACAATCCCTGGAGCATTGCGACACCCAGAACATATTTGTTAAATTATCAGGACTGTCCAACATCATCCCATATACATCGTTTACTATCTTATATATCATTATAAGTAGAAAGAAAAAAAGATCTGAATCACTAGTCACAATGAGAAAGTGGTGTCTTCACACACATCTGATAAACATTAAAAAAGTATACCATACTATTCTCAAATGCTGCTCACAATACCATCAAACAGAGAGCCAAGGTCTGTTTCATACTTACACACTTTGAAAACTAAACACTTTAAAATGATTTGAATCTTAAATCACTCAGAAAGTTTATTTTAGATGTCAGTGAATTTGCCAGGGGACAAAATGGAATGTATCCATGATAGGGATCCTAACTGTTGCTGATCTTTTAAATTTGGCATCTATGAAAATTTGCTTATGAGAAGAGTTTCACACAGTATTTGTCCTGTTGCATCTGGCCATCCTCAGACAGGCTTACTTCTTCCATCATGATCAAAGAAGCAAGTCACAAGTCCTTCTTTACAGTCTGTTTGTTTGCTTCTAGATTAATGAGTTATTGGGAACATACAGGATGACCTCGGGCTTCTAGTGTTTAAACAAAACGTCTTAGAAAATTTTCTCAAGTCTTTTTCTCAAAATGTTTGAGATGTATCCTGAGTTAAAACACTTTCCCAGCTTTTTCCCAGGTCTCTAGCAGATCTTGTATGCTTTTCTCGAATGGAACTCTGTATCCTCTCGTCTTTGTTATGTCAGTCTCTGTGACTGGTCTCTATTTCTCTTTCTCATTCTTTCACTACTAGAATTGTATGTAGGGGTTTTATTAAGGTAGCCTTAGCCTACTTTTTAAATAAAGTAAAAGTTTTTCTGGAATAAATTTTACTAGGCAAAACTATTGAAATGTTTTAGAAAACAACATGTTAAACTTGGATTGTGGGGAAAAATGGTGATCTAAATAAGACAATATACAGTTTTCACCAACATCTCGTTAAAGTTTTATACTATTAAGAAAATGCTTTCAAGCATACATAAAAAGCATTATATATCAATAACTTCAGATTATAAATTTAAAAAGACTAATTATTCATTTTACCTCTTCATTATACCTTAGGCTTTGCATTTACAATGACAAAAAATGGTTTTAACAGTAAAATATAAATATCCTACAGATATGTACAATAATTATGTGTCAATCAAAAGTAAATTTTAAAAATGAACAGCCTGAAAAAAAAGAACAGCCTGCAATACATGATTCACACAAATGTAAGCTGAGCAGCTCAGACCTTATATTTGTGGGTTATTAATGCAAAATGTTTGGGGTGGCTCAGTGGATAGTCTAGCATGTGCAAGACCATGAGCTCAATCCCCAACATCAATAAAAGAAGAGCAAGAAGGAATGACAAATATGGAAAGCAATTGTCCTAGATATCTATTTATGTGATCAGAAGAGTTATGTCTTAGTCTGTTATTTTCTTTTCTCTTAGAAACCTAAAGTGTGTATTTTTATAATATGATTCTCTGCTTTAAGATATACAAGTTTGACTTTGAAATATGCATCGATTCTTTCTAATGTGTAAAATGCACCACTATTGAAAGAAGGAATTTATTTTTAAGTGTCTTATTCATGAGCATTTAAAAAGATACAATATGTGATATAATATGTGTCAGGATATATGTGTGGCCCTGAAGCAAGGCCAGCAGATAACTGTAGCTGCTGGTTTCAAACAGGAGCCTAAAGAGAATTCTTTCTGTGGTCTGTTGGCCATTTCAGAATTTTGGAAATGAAATGGTTAATTCATCAGAAAGAAATAGCAGGTGAATGTGGCAGACTTTCAGTGGCCTGCAGGAGAGAAACCCTGGTCCTCAGGACCTACACCATGTGATGACTTGGGGTTCTGGGAGAATAAGGAGCTCCTTCCCTCTCTGGGGGGTTGCTGTGAGTCTGCTGGCGCATGCCCAAGAATCAAACATCTCATGTTGTCCTGTCCCCTGTCCTGCGTCTCCCCCCCACCAGCAAGTGGGAGCCAGTGAACTACACATCTTGTGAAAAGATTGGCTATGTTATTTAGTATGAACTCCCCCTATGAAAAGCTATGGACAACCATTTCGAAGAAAACAAGAGACAATATGACAGATAGTGAAGATCTCTGGTTGTCTAGCTTTGAAATTTATGCTTTCTTATGTCCCGTTCTTTTCTGTTTTGTTGTGTTTAATTTTACCCCCTTTGAAATAAAATTTTAAAAAAATATATAATATGTATGCATGACAATTCCCCAAGATGAATGAAATTACTATGTCACAAAATATACTTACAAAAAAACCTTAAATATAAAACAAAAATTTTCAACAAATAGAATCACATTAAACTAACTTTCTCTGTGTTATCAAAGAGAAAGACAGAGAATAAGTTTTATACCCAACTGGTAGTGTATTTAAATCTGCAAAGTCATAACAGGATTAAGATTAACAACATTTCCTTGATGATGTCTAGAGTCCCAAACAGAACACTTGAGGTACTGGAGTCTAACTGGAGGAGCCAGGATTACAAACCACTAGTGATACAGTGAAAAGCAAAGGGTCTAGCATCAAAAGATTCAGACAAGGCCTATGTATGGTACTTCTTAGCTCTAGGTTCCTCATCCATTTACGTTTTGGGCATTTGTAATTCAAAATCTGAAATCCAATACTTCAAAATCTGAAGCATAGTGAGTGCCCACATGATTGCACAGTGAGAAATTCCATGCCTAACCTCATAATGATAACACAGGTGAACTGGCAACACTGTGTAAAATTAGTTTTGGGAAACGAGCAAGGTATATATAAACACAAATGAATTTTGCGTTTAGACTTGGATCCCATTCCCAAGAATCTCATTATATAGATATAAATATTTCAAATCTGAAAAAGTTGAAAGTCTGAAACAGTTTCAAGTATTTCAGAAAAGGGCTACTCTATTATACTTAGCAGCAACAAAAAGGGTCTAGCTCTTGTGGCTAAAAATATTAAAAGAGATCACTTACACAAGGCGTAGAAAAATTCATACATTTAAAGAAGACAATTATAAACGAATCTTTTTAAGAAATAAAAGTACAAAACTTTGGTCGGCAAGAATAGGAGGTGAAGGTAAAGGATAACTGCTGTCTTTAAGAAAAAAGGACTGTGATGAACACAGGTTAGTTATTCAAACATTGACAATTTCTACTTATAAAAGAAGCACAATTAAAAGCAGTGAATATAAATATTTTCAAAATAAAGCAAGGAAGTTACTGGGGAAGCAATGGTATTCTCTTGACTGAGTGAGGCAGTTAGTACCTCCCATGGCTGAAAGCCATGGGGGTTCTGACAGCCATGAGCTTGGCACAGATTCCAGAGAGCATAAGCAAGAGCAAACACAGAGAGCTGAACACTGTGAACTGAACAAGTGTTTTTAACAAGAAAAATTTTAACAAGAAATTACATGGAGCCCTGGTTCCATGTAATGCCAGAGGAAGTCATGAACAAGTTCCTTTCTACAGCCTTGTGAACTTCGTAGGTCAGTATCTCAGGAGAATGGTTGGAAATGTATTGACTCAGATCACTGTCTTTGACATGTTCACAGGTAGATGAAAGCATGGCATATTCATGGAGGAGTTTGTTGTCATTGGGATACACATGCAGAGTTTGAAGAAATAAATGGAAAGAGAAAATACTACCTTTTCTAAAAGCAAACCCCAGAACTTTGCCAATCTTTTTAACATTGGGAATGGTGATGATCTTGGTAGCAGTTGACCAGTTATCACTGGCAATCCACATCTTATTTATATTCTTTTAAATGGCTTTATTGAAGAGATTGAAAACGTGCAATTTCCTCAGAAATACCACAATGACATTAACCTGGGGTTCTGCGATGATTTTTTCAAGTGTCTGATTGACCCTGACATCGATGGATTTATCCAGGAGGAAGTCTTGGAGAATCTCTTTGAAAGCTATACACACATTACTTGCTGCAGCCTGAACTGCAAATGTGTGGAGAGCCAGCCATCCATAGTCATCATCCATGATTATGACATCAATTCAGCTCCATCCAGATTTCTGAATTAGTTGGGTCATTGCTTTAGTGTGATGGAAGTCACTGGGCATAGTTTGTAAAAATGAAAGAAAATGAATTGTGTCACTTAGGATTTCTGCAGTTGATTCATAACTCACCTGGAAGTGGACAGACTCTTTTAGTGACAGTGTTGATTAGTTTTAGGTGGTTGTTTATATTAGGTTGTCCTCCCTTTGAAGTCAATGAGTTTTCATAGCCTTTCCCTAAATTTTCTGGATCCTATCATTCCCTTTCCATGCGTACCCACTGTACAAATAACTAAACCATATACTTAGCACCAAAGCCTGGTTTAGGATCACTCTCTAATCATTTCATGTGGTGTATAGTACAGAGTTTGCCTTACATCTCCATTTATGTGAATATACATGTATAGCTTAAACCTCAGGCCAGGGCCAATAATAGATATTTTAAAATTTGGAGGTAAATACAAACAAAATGTAGCAAGTCAAGGCAACACAGTGCATTTGGGATTAAGGACATGAAAACCCTTGTTTAATCCACAACTTTGTTAATTTTATTTTAGGTAAACTCATCTAGTTTGGGGGTCAATAAATGTTTGTGTAAAAGATCAAAAATAAAATATTTTAAGCTTTGTGGTTCACATATGGTCTTTACACTCTTTATTGCATTTTTCTTGTTAAAATCATTCAATAAATTTCAAGACCTTGGGTCGGGGATATAGCTCAGTGGGCACAGTGCCTGCCTGGCAAGCACGAGGTCCTGAGTTCAATTCCTGGTACCCACACACATACACACACAAAATTTCAAAACCTTTCTTAGCTTGACAGCTCAATAGTTGAGAGTCACAATTACTCTGTAGGCTTTAATCTGTAATCAACTCTATAATCAAATCTGTAATCAAATCTGCAATCAACTCTAATTGAGTTGATTACATCATCAGAAATAGACTTTGACTCAAAATCTCTACACAATGTACAGTGGTAATCAGGTGAAGTATAACAAAACTAGACTAATTTAACAAATACTAGTTAATGTAAAAATGCAATACACACTCTGAAGGCAAACAAACAAATGAGGTTTTTTTTGTTTGTTTGTTTGTTTTTGTTGTTTTTTTTTGCTACTTAACAGTAGCCAAAGAAGGGGTACGGTAGATACTATAGGCTTTGGACCCATACAAAATGTTGAATCCTAACTTCAGCAAATTTGGGAAAGTTATTGAATATTTCTTTACCTATGAAATAAAAGGATTATTATTAAAATTAAAGGAGAAAACTGAAATAAACACTAACATTCTGTGGACCTTTGCTAAATGTTGGTTGTTACAAAACTGAGGTTCCTGCTCCTGCAAGATCAGTGTTTCTCTCATAGGGTTTGCTTTCCTTTTTTGTTCTGTCATTGATATTGCATTTTTACATTAACTAGTATTTGTTAAATTAGTCTACTTTTGTTATACTTCACCTGATTACCATTGTACATAGTGTAGAGATTTTGAGTCAAAGTCTATTTCTGATGTATTTATATAATTATTTTTGTTTTGCCATTCTGGGCTTAAATTTGCTATATCCACCTTATTGGGGGTATCAGGTAATAGAACTCTGTATTTATATTTATTTACTGTGCCCCAAGAAAGTTATATATTTTGAGCTCTTATGCAAATGCATTATATAGAATGGATTATGCAGAATGGATAGTATCTATCAATCATCTATCTATCTATCTATCATCTATCTATTCTATTTGCTTACTTCTGTCAGATGGTCTTTTCTTGATAATCTGAATATACTAAGCTTCTTCTTCTTTCTAGTTTTTGGCTTCTAATGTTCCTTGAACTTATTGAGCAGTGACTTAGGAGTTCCAAAATGTCCCCATCTGATGGTAAGTGGGCTCAAATGGAATCCATGGAGACATATGTGACCCTGAGTAATGTGCAAGAATTATTCTAATAGCATTTTGACTTTTCAGAAAACTTTTTGATTATTTTAAGATTTTTTCCCTGCATTCTGGAGAGGTAATTAGTTTTTATATCTATTCTCAAAGCTTCTGTATCATGTTCAGGACAAGATAAAACGATATCTTTGCTTATCAGATGATACATGGCCCACACTCTGCCTGTCTCTACAAAAGCATCTCTTATTTTTCTCCTTTCTGCTCAGACTGATCTAGCTGTATTGACCTTTGTGCTATTCTCCCATCTTTGTACTTGCTGCTTTCTTTACTGGATACTCTCCATGCCTCCACCAAATCACCTTGGTATTCTTTTTTATTCATGGTTGAAGCTAAATATCACTCCCTTGAGGAGTCTTCTTTGGTTCCTTAGCCCACCCACCCTTCACTCACTGTGGTTTCCTTCACAAAACCTGACTGAAGCTAAATAAACAAGAAAGCTGAGGCCTTCAGAGTGTGTATCTTATTCAAACTAATCTGACTGATGTAACTGCAACTCCTTAACTAGTTTCTCCAGGTTTGTCTGATCCTTTCATAGTGACAAACATGATCAAACCAATGTATGGACATTGAACAAACCCACTTGTGGCATGAGCTGTACATTCAACATCCAGGTGACAGCCGTGGTTATTTCTGAATAGCCAGTACTTAAGACAACCTTGGCTTTTGGCATGTAGCTGGACCAGTTGCACTAAAACTCTGTTTCTGGGAGCAGTTGAATTTAGAAAGCAGCCTCCATGTGGCCGCCATTGCTTCTGTGACTTCTGAACAGGTGTCATAGATTTGATTCTAGATAATCATATGTAATTATTGATCATCTCAGTGCTATGTATCATAGCAAGAGTCTGAAGAATGACTGATATTTCAAAGCTGTTGAAAAGTGCTTTTTTAATGTAAAACACAACTTCTATAGAGATAGTATTGTAGTCAGGGGTTATGAGGAGAACGATTAGAATCAGGACACAAAATTTATACTATTATTTTATGATGGTCACCCAGAGTTAACACAAGAAAGTGTAGTAAATCTATCCACAACACTAAAAACATAGAATATTCAGCCAAGAGACTGAATCCCACAGCAATGTCTTACATGAGTCCAGATGAAAACCTAGAGCCCCATTACAATGCCTCCCATGAACCCAGCTGGAGGTCTAGAGCCCACGAGAAGGACTCATGCCAGTCTCTTTTATGGATCCATACTGGGAAGGCCCAAAGGTCAGTGGTGGAAAGCTAGAAAGTCTATGCTAGCAGGGTGAAGGAGCTATGTTGGTAGGTTGAGGGTTCTACACTGGAGCTGAGAAGTCACACTCATAATAAAGACCAGGGCTGTCCTGAAAAGCACCATAGACATCCTCAGTGACATGGACGTCCCAAGCTCCTCTGATGATAAGAACAGTTGAGTACATGCCAGAAAGCCAGCATGATGAGTTTGTCCTGAAGATTAAACGGCATACATCTTCCCCTCTGGAACCAGGAAACGATACTCGCTGTAAGGATCAGAGCTCTTCCAAGGTCAACCACAGCACTCTCACCAACAAGGTCCTGAGCTCCTCTGATGACAACGGTCAAACTCACACTAGGGCAGCTAGTCATGATGAGCTCCGCCAGGAGAACCAACGGCTCAAACAGCAACATGTAGGAGAACCCATATTGCCTCCTCTCTCCTTCTCCATGTCTCTATGCTGGCAACTTTCTTCAGGTGGGACATCTACGCTCAGCACCATAGTGATTTAATTCTGCTGGCATTAAGTTGACCACCAGTTTTTAACCCATAACAGATGGCATATCTCTTTTTATTCATAGTTATGGCTTATAACAGACAGTTTTTGGATACATGAAGTCTACCTCTTGAAGGATCTAAACTTTCTCTGAAAATGATTTTTTGTGGAAACTTTTTAAAAAGGTAGTGGTAGAGACCACAGTTCTTAAATGGAGGCAACAGTACAGAATTCCTTCATTGAATTTACATCAATCTGATTTCAATATGTGTGAAGGTATAGACAGCTATTTTGAAGAAAACAAGACATTATGGTAGCTATTATTGATTCCTTAGTGTCTGGTTTTGAAGGCCCATAAGGCTCTCATTCTTTTGTTTTGTTTCCTTTTATACTATTTTGTTTTGTATTAACTTATTGTGTGTGACGGTATGGACAACTATTTTGAAGAAAACAAGAGACATTATGGTAGCCACTGCTGATTTCCTATTGTCTTGTTCAGAAATCTTGTGTTATTTGCATTTTTTTGCTCTGATCTACTTTGTTCTGTTCTATTTTGTTTTGTTTTATTCACTTTAAAATAAAAAACATTTGGTTTAGTACTTTGCAATATGAGATATGTCTGATTTGGGTTTTTTAAAAAAATTGTTGTTAGTATTTTATTACCATCACCTTAGATTGAAACCCCATTTTTCAGTTTTCTGATTTTAATTTATTACAGTTGGAAACTAGATAAATATGATGCATCAGAATCCCACTTGAATAGTTCCTGCATAAAAGTGGACTAGCTTAATACAGGGATAGCACTTTCCACATTCAAGGACTCTTCCAGAGTCCTTCTCAACATGTGATCATCCCAGATCCCAGAGTTACTCTGTAGTGATTTTCTATTATTTCATCAGTTATTGTATACAAAATACTATAAATAGTGCCTAATACACAATAAAAGTTCAATGAATGCTTTCCATTTATTTATTTATTTATTGGTATTTTCTTTTCTTTTTTGGTACCAGGAATTGAACTCAGGGCCTTATGCTTGCCAGGCAGGCAAAATGCTGCTGAGCTACATCCCAGCCCCAGAGGAGTTTTTAAATGAAGAAAGAAGGATAGTATTGGTAAGGGTTTTGAGAGCCTGAAGTTTTATAATAGTTCATTAAGTTAGGCTACATTATTTAAAAATTATTATTTGTCATTGAGGATTGTTTTAATGTGAGGTTTAAAAAAATCAGTATTACAATTTTTACTTTTTGAAAAACATAGGATACAGATGTAACATTTTAAAAATCAACAGCTTTTCTGTATTCTAATAATGAACTAGTTGGGAAGGAAAATAATTCCATTCACAATAGTTTCCAAAATAAAAGAAAAAAACTAGGAGTCAACCTAATCAAGGAAATAAATATCTGTACAATAATTACAGAACTCTGAAAGAAAAATGAGAATACACAAGAAGATGGAAAATTTCCCCATATTCACAGATTGACAGAATTAATATTGTTAAAATGACCATATTACTAAAAGTGACCTATATATTCAATATAATCCCTATAAAAATTCCAGAGACATTCTCCACAGAGCTAGGAAGGAAAACAAAATTCCTAAAATTCATATGGAAACAAAAAGCCTCAGAATAGCCAAAGGTGTCATAAGCAGAAAAAGCAAGACTGTAGGCATCACAATGCCCAATTTCAAATTATACAACAAAGCAATGGTAACAAAAGCAGGGTGGTACTAGCCTAGAAGTGAACACAGGCTGATGGAATAGAGGATACAGAAATAAATCACACAACTATAGGGGCCGAGGATTTAGCTCTGCGGCATAAGACCTTGACTGGCAAGTGTAAGATCATGAATTCGATTTCTGGTACTCCCCCCCATGCCAATCACACACCTATAGCCATCAAATGGTTGGCAGGAGCTAAAACATACGTTGCAATATTATTCAGCCATTAAAGAGAATGACACTGTGTTATTTGCAAGAAAATGCATGGAACTGGAAAGCATTATGTTGAGTGAAATAAGCCAGTCTCAGAAAGACATGTACACTGTGTTCCCTCTATTACTGTATGTGGAATCTAAAAGGCACATAGGGGTAGAAGGAGACTATTACTAGACAAGAGGAAAGGAATAAAGGATATGGGTAGGGAGGTATAAAGGAGGGTAACTGGAGGGATATGATAAAAATGTTGTGTATGCCTGTATGAAAACACTACATTGAAACTCAATATTTTAAAAATTAATTGGCACTAATAAAATATATTAAAAACAAACAAAAAAGAGTGATATGGTAAACTAGTTGATTCCCTAGTATTTAAATTGCATAATGTTTTCAGAGTCCCTCACATGTAAGTTCCATTAGAATCAAAATGATTTGTTTGCTATATTTACCAGGATGTCTCCAGTGCCCAGAACCAGGTCAAGATCATGTGAGTATTTAATAAGCAGTGGTTTAATTTTGAATGAAATCTGTTTATTTTGATGAATGACAATAAGGTAAAAGATGTTCAGTTCAGTGATGATTCTTTTGCCTTAGGAGAAATTTGTGTTGGGGTCAAATGATTCTGTTTTCCCCTGGCTGTTGGCCTACAGCTATGGACCTCAAACTTGCAGTCACTGGATACCAATGTAGTGCTCTGAAAATCTTCACCATTACTCTGTATTACTTCCTGGTGTTCCTCTAATCAAAGATTGTGATGACAGTAGCTCAAAGGGCCCAGCATCTGGGGAGAAGGCCAGCAAGGGACTGTAGCATGTTATGAATCACATTTTATCTGAAAGCATTCTTGGAGGGCTTAGTAAATACTTTTTTGGTGAAGAAAATCAAAAAGGTTGGAGAAAAGAGGAAATTAAGCATATGTCAGGATAGAATCAGAATTTTAGTTAAAAGGAAGCCCGGGAGTCACATTGCCAGAACAACTGAAGTGCATGCTGCCTGCATCCTTGGAGGCAGAGAAGTCAAAGGCTCAAGTGATTTGGCTATGTCTGCACTGAAACTGAAAGTAGACTCAGATATCCCTCTCCTCTTGAAGAAAATGCGTTTGAAACACCCTCCCCCAGTGCTGCTTGTGCACATTACCCTGTGCCAGAGTCTCCTGTGACTAAACTTCAAGCCAGTGTGCCCATCAGCAGGGAAGTTTTGAGTTGAGAAGGGTCATAATTTACTACCAAAGCATTAGATTATTTCAAATATGAGATGTATATGGTGTTGACCAAAACTCTGAGGAAGACTTATTGTAAACAAAATGCTAAAGAATACATCTCTGTTTAGAACAGAGTACATGTGTTGGGTGACAGAAATTCAAATGTACTGTACTGTTTGCATGGAGTAAAAATCGGGTTACAGTGTCTTCTCATGTGAATTCAGGAATTACTTTTTAAAGGCAAAATCCAAAAAAATACAATAATGAAAACATCCATTACTTCTGCACTTAAAGGTTGTTTGATTACACATAGTACTGATAAATTTCTCATTCAAGGAAGAATTATAAGACTAAGTACATCCAAGCTTTTATATATATATACACATACACATATGAGTTTATACATATATAACTGTTCAAATATTATTAAAGTAATGTAGATATTAAAACACATAAACATTTTAGCATATATGTTTTGGGGGCTTTACTCACCCAATGCACTTCTGCATTTGCACTTCTGGATTTGTGGCCTTTTGTTGTGGTCTTCTGAGGACACCACTTTTTCGTGGGTGTAGAACAAACCTCCAATCATGATATGTCCTGGAGAAGTGACAGTCACAAAGTTATCAGAGGTTTGGCAAGGCTGGGAAGCAGCAAGAATACTAAGAAAGCAGGTAAGTAGTATAATTAACGCCATGCTTGTCTCATTAGCTCGGCTCAGGAGTGCAGTTAGAATCCTTACACTCACAGAACCACTTCAACAAAGGTTCTGTTTCACCTGTAAGCACCCTGTAAGGTATTAGGGCAGTAGCAAGGGCCGGAGGCACTCAGTATTCAGATAGTTGATGATACTGAAAACAGTTCTTTCACCAATAAGAACATGCCAGACTCTCCTACACTCTCCAGTGTTGGAGTCAGATGTGCAATAGTCATCATACATGGTAACAGCTGAGAGCATTATAAACACAAGTGTCACTGAAATTGTAATGTTTTGCTACTACAACATGTCAAGGGTTTTTTTTTTTAAATAATTTTATTTAAAGAGGAAAAAACAAAACAAAATAAAACAGAATAAAGGGTAGCAACCATACAGTATTCCAAGGAAAAAAGGAAAAGTACAACAATAAAACCTAAGAAATTATTACTTGACTGATTACATACTAACTTCTTGGAAATAGTTGTTCAAATTACAAAGTTAAAGCATGTAAAGTAGACATTCAAACAGTGAGACTGTTAACAGTTCTGCTCCACGATCTGACAAAAACAACAATATGGTCATCCATCTTACCCACTCAAATATACATGCAATTATATCAATAGGGTAAAATTAAATACAACAAAACAGAGCAAA
>PVJX010031380.1:0-21267 GCA_004027295.1 Dolichotis patagonum
CTGCTCTTCCTTTTCTGTGCTGGGATAGTGTGGATCTGGAGTGTCCCACAGGGTGACACACATTAAGTACCAACTGTGGCACTATGGAGTGATGGCAGAAATATTCAGAGTGGGGTCTAGTGAATGGAAGTGACATCACTGGGGGGCATATTGCAACTCTGGCTCCTTCCCTCTCTCCCTTTGCTTCCTCCAGACCATCAGGGAGCAGCTTTGCTGTGCCGTGTTCTCCTGCAGCAATGTTCTGCCTCACCACAGGCCCAAAACACAAAACCAACTTTGGGCTGAAACCCGGAGCCAGCCTCAGTCTTTCCTCCTTGCAGATTGTTTATCCCAGGTCTTCTGTCACCAGTGATAGAAAGCTGACCCACGTATCAAACCTGATTCTGCCTTTCTCTCATGAGAACATGTGTGATAACACTTAAAATCCGCCTGCACAACCCAAGACAATGTTCCTGCCTCCAGAGCCTTGATTTAATCACATCCACAAAGTCCCTTTTGCCATTGAAGGTAACATTCATGGGGCCCATGTGTCAGGGTGTGGACATCTGTGAAAGCCACTGCAGAGACCACAGTGAGAACAGTTGTGGTAGAGCAGCAGAATTCAGGGGGCTGAGATGTGGCTAAAACCCAAGTGCATGGCTGCTTTCAGATTGTGAGGGAGATTAATAATAGGCTTTTATGAGGATTCTTCAGAGAAGTAGAACCAAAGGGCAACTAATAAATAAACTGATTGTGAAGAATTGGCTCTGAGTGAGGATACAGCTCAGTGATCGAGTGTACGCTGAGCATGCTCAAGGCCTTAGTTTCAATGCCAGCATAAAAAAATTAGCTCATGTGATTACAGAGAAGAGAAATTCCAAGATCTGGAGTGGAGTCAAGATGTAAGTCTCAGCTCAGTTCCAAAGGCCTGAGATTCTGATGTCCCAGCTTCAAGACTATCAGAGAGAGCAGATTCTCCCTTGTTCAGCCTTCAGATCTATTCAGTCCTTGTATAGATCGGATGACTCCCACTTCCCCTGGGAGGGCCACCTGCAGTACCCAGTCTGCAGATTTGAATGTTTGTCTCAATCACAAGCACCCCACAGACACACCTGGAAAAATGTCCAAATGCCTGGGTACCCTGTGGCCCAGTCAAGTTACCACTTAACATTAATCATTACGGGTTTGAAGAACAGTAGTCTACAAAAGAGATGAAGAATTCACAGCCAGAGAAGACAGAAAAATAGGAGAGAATGGCGTTGGAAAGCTTAAAGAAGATGGAGGTTGAAGAAAGGAGAAGTCACTCTTAGGGTAACATTAGAGCCACAGAGAAGGCAAGAGATGGACTAAAAACTCCCTCTGCCTTTGGCAAGTGGAGATGACTGAAAAGCTTTGGTGAGAGCAGGATACCAGCAGGTGTGGGCCAGGAAGCTAATTTACAGGTGTCTGATACAGAGCAGGAGCAGGGTGCAGAGGGGAGCCTGGCTCAGCTGGAAAACAGGAACAGAGAGCCCGGAGATAAGGGTGAAGAGCCGCAGAGGGTAAGAATGGAGATGAAACGCAAGTCGCTGAGAAAACAGTCCGGCCACAACTTACTGAGCCAAGCAAGATGGTGATAGACACACGGCAACCCTAAATCATCAGAGCAGCTGCCAAGGGGCGGTTGCTGTATAACCACCGGCTAACGGGACCACAAAAATGGTGAGGATTTCCAGGTCCTTGCATGATTCTCCTACATAACCAGCAATACTAGGACATTTGTAAACTCAGCCCTCAAAGATGGCACCAGAGGACTCCTTTACTCTAGGCAAGGGAGTGGGCGAAAAGCTATTCCAAGAACAAAATCGATGGTATGCCCCTATACGGGCAAAACACTTTCTTTTCTCCTGAACTTTTTTTTTTCTTTTGGTAAGGGCATAGGCGATATTTGAAAAACAATAGACTATGCAACCTCTCTCACTAATCAGGCGAAATCCCAATAATTTGATCTTGTCTTCCTGGCTTTAGTTTTTATTCTGCCTTTTGAAAATCGAAACCACTCTCAGTTGTTAGTTTTATATTCTTTCCTCTTTCTTCTTCCTGTTTAGGTCTGTTTATCTCTTCTGTTCTTTAAGAGCACTTTCCTGGGTTGTGACGGTTTGTATAGTGCTTGCGCATTCTCTGGCTTTTCTGTGTTCCCCCTCGGTAGTCAGTCTCACCTCCCCCCTGCTGTACCGTATCTCCCCTGGGGCGGGGGAGGGGGAGCACCCCGTGTCCCTGCCTCCCTTTTGTAGGGTGCAGCTGAGAGGAGCCACAGCCCCATGCCAGTCCCCAGCTTCTACCCAGCACAGACAGGGCAGCAGCCTCATCAGCCCTGGGGCTGCAGAATCCCAGAAACACATTTGGGTCTGGCTTTATGAAAGAAAATGATACTTGTGCAGGCAGGTGGTACTATTTTGGAGAACATTTTTATGTGCAATTTAGAGTGCACATTCTACACACAGCTCAGACAGAAATAATCAGTTTAATGTGTGTCTGCACCATCATGTGATCAGGCTTTAGGTGACAGCAGATTTACACACCAAAATCAAAAGGAAATAGCAGGAGCCGTCTTCTGCTACATTCCATGACAATAAATGGCTGTGCAGTGGAGGACTGCCAGCCTGACTCTCCTCTTCTATTCCTTCCCTGAAAGTGCTTGAGCGCCAAAGAAAATGAGTTTCCAAGGCACTTAATGCATCTGCTGAATATAGATTTTTATTAACAAGGGCACACATAAACAAAGGCCACATAAACAGAAAGACGCCTGGCAGCAAGGGTAAGGCACAGGCTCTGTGAGGCAGTTTCCTTAAAAAGAAGGGTAAGGAGGTATATAGGAATTCTTGAGTGAGCATTTTGGTTCAGGAAGACATCTTGCATCTCTGACTTCTGTGCAAGAGATGGCCAAATTAAGAAGTTTACTTTCTAACGGCTTGTGTGTCCTTGTGGGTTGTTGTTAAAGGAAAAGGGGTTTATTCACTTATGGACTATGATAGGAGAAGAACAATAGTGAACTAACACATTAAGGGCCGTAGAATACCTTTTAAGGAGTTCAAGATTCAAATGAAAGGATTGGGTTAAGGAGTCTTTCTACAATAAAAACCCCGCTGAGAATGAGTGTGAGAGTGGACAGAGGTGGGACTCCTAAGTCAGGCTGCGATGCAGATCTACATATAGGCTAATATTGCAAATATGTGTGTGTCACTTCTTGGCTCCTGAACTAATGAATCAGTGCAGACTTTGCAAAGCAGCTGTGTTGAGTCTGCTGAAATGCCACGGTCCAAGTCTTCAGAGTTGGACAGAAGAAACTTTCAGATTAAAGGGCAATGCTTTCCTGATGAAATGGGATAGTTGTGATACGGGGTTTGATTTTTTTTTTTTTTTTTTTTTTGGTTTTGAAGAAAAACAATATTCTTCCTTCTGTGGTGCATTTATCCTCGAGTTTTGAAAGCAAACGTGTCCTCACCCCTCGAGACGAGGGGGCCTGAGTCGGGCGGGTGAAGGCTATGATTCCAACACACGTGTTCTCATTTATCAAGGGGCGGTGCTCGGGTGTGAAGGAGGAAAATACCAAGGGTGAAAAGATTCAAGGAGATCAAATTATTTTTCCATTTGTCTCAGAAGGAAAGAAAAAAAAGGAAATAAAAGAGAGAAGGAAAATCATTTCATTATGTGGCGGTGCCGAGCAACCTGAGGTAGGAAGTGAGGTGCAACTTTATTTTTCAGAGACATCCACTCCAGGGTGTCCTGAGCCTCCCTGGGCGCAGGCCGTGGCTGTGGAATTTGAAAACAGCAGGAGCTGAGAACAGAAGTCACATGGTTGTCTACAGTTGTCATCTCTGAGATCTTCTGTAGTAAAGATCCCTCCTCACCCTACCTGCATGAGTGTGTTCAAGAAGAGGAAAAATAAGACCGTTGAACTGAACATGTGATTACATGCTGGCATTTTTACATGCAGTCCCCCCCCCCACAGTGAGTCTGCAAAGCTTACTCTGGTATGGTTGTCCCCATTCTAGTATAAGCAAAAGGTCTCAAATTTCCTTTAGGCCTTGTTTGAAGTGGCACAGCCCGTGATGGAGCTGAGATGGAGCAGGGCCTCATTGCCATCGGTGCCCAGCTCTTCTCAGTCTACCCTGCCTTCTCCACGACACCAGAGGTGGAGGCTTGGAGGTCCTTCAGCATCATAGGATAACGCGGGTGAAGGCCCGGTGACCTCCCTCCATGACGGTACCACTAGTCGACAAGTGAAGTTAATAGGTTGGGTAAACACACTCAAAGTGCAGGAATGAGACCAACACTTTGGGGTTCATTTGGGGGACAGGAACTGTGCCTTCCAGTCACTGTGGGATAGGGCAGAATGGGACCAGCCCTGGGGACCCTCTAATTTGCATTCTATAAGTGGTGACTCCCCCAGCCAGGCCCTCTCTGGTCAGCCTGGCTATACTGTCACTGAACATGGGCCAATACATGCCTCGCCGGCTTCAGAACACGCCTGTGGTATGACAAGCCACGGGCCCCGGGTCTGTCCATGAGGTAAAGCTAGGCCTCTCTCTCTGGTAACCTTTTGGGGCACTACTCATATATACAGAATCAGCCTCACATCCTCTCAGGCCTTTATCTTGGGTCCCTCCACAAGAGCCAGGGACGCCCCTACAGCGCAGCAGCGCGACTCCCACTTTGGAGATGGGCACAGTACCAGCTGCCTCCGGGGGTGGTGCAGTGAGGAAAAGAGACAACACAGCAGCCACTCAAACAGTCCGCTGCCTTGCAGTTACTATCTTCATTCAGATAAAAACGGACTGTGGAGCTGCATAGAGGCAAGAGCCGGCCTAGAGTCAGGCAGTGGAAAGTTTGCGCTTCCGTCCTGGTCAGCAGCTTTCAAGATGGCTCCAGAGATCTCTTGTCTCCTGAATTCACATCCTGTCTAACACACACACACACACACACACACACACACACACTGTATCCATAGCCTCTGCAGAAGTGACAGCACACCGTATCCACTGTTAGGCCCAGAGTCTGCGGCTTCCGTCTTCAGCTGTCCATCCACTGCTCACAGTTATTCATCCTGGAGGTAGAGGACGGACTTGGCCTTGTCTAGAGGACCCATCCGCGAAGAGCCAGGGTCACTGTCACAGCCACTTAAATAAGCTTGGAAGCAGAGCTTCCCCTAGTTTAGCCAGGTTCAGTCAATAGCTTGCCTGAAACCTAGCTGATTTCTCCCATTTCCTGTCTCACAGCAATTGCGAGAAAACACTGCAAGCTGGCAAATAATTTGCTTTGCGATTGCCTACATTCCATCCTTCAGTAGTATTTTTTATTTATTCATTCAACAAATACTTACCAAGTACCTAATATAGGGCAGGCTTTCACTTAGGGAATTCAAAGACAGAATCCCTAGAAAGCCTGTGTTATGGGTTAAAATCTAGTGGTCAACTTACCATTTGCTGAATTAAATTGGTGAGTGTACATGGCCCACTAAGGAAAGTTGCCAGCGTAAAGGGAGACGTGGAGAGGAAAAGTGACACATTGTGGGTTTTCCTAAGTGTTGTTTGACGGCTCCCTGGAGGATCTTGTCATGCTGGTTTCCCTGATGTGAATTCGGTCATCCTTTCTCATCAGAGGAGCATGGGACCTTGTCACTGAGAGTGGCTGCAGTTCACTTTGGGGGAGCTCTGCTCCTTACACTGAGTATCACCTCCTGGCTCCAGAGCAGAAGATGTGCGCTGTTTAATCTCCAGGAGAAGACTGGCACGCTGGATTCCTGGTATGTGGTAGATTGTTCTCATTGTTGGAGGAGCTCAGGACCTTATTGTCGCTGAGGATGACTGAGGTACTTTTCAGGGCAGCCCTGGTCCCTATTTTGAGCATGACTTTGTGGCTCCAGTGTAGAACCCTCAGCTTCCTACCACATCTCCTTCACCCTGCTGTAATAGACTTTCTAGCTTCTACCGCTGACCTTTGGGCCTTCCCAGCACAGATCTGTAAAGCAGACTTGCATGAGTTATTGTCACAGGCTCTAGGCCTCCAGTTGGACTTGTGGGAGGCATTGTCATGAGCTTTAGGTTTTCAGTTGGGCTTATACAGGACATGCCTGTGGGATCCAGGTCCTCAGCTGGGTTTTCTAGATCTTTAGTGTTATGGACAGATTTCCTGCACTTTCTTGCATTTAACTCTGAGTGATCATCATAAAATAATATTATAAATTCTGTGTTCTATATGTAACTGTTCTCCTTGCAACCCCTGAGTAAAACAGCCTGCAAGTACCAGCTCAGCAGGGGCAAAACAAGAAGACGGGAGACTTCCGAGGAAATGAAGTCTAAAGTAAGTAGAGAACTCTAATCCTGGAGAGGATGCCAGATGGTGAGGAGAGAGGGAGGCTCAGAGCCAGTAAGTGCATGGAGTGAGGTGGGGAGATGATTATGGAGACAAAGAGCAGCTGGACCATTCTGAACCAAATTATCAAGTCCCACACCTTTCTAGGACTACAGATGCCACCCAGAACCACTAAGAAGATTGTTTTCATCAGGATTCCAGGAGATAAACACCCAGAAGAGGGACAGCAGTCATTTCCAGGAGCTGCCATAACAAAGTGGCACAGGTTGGTGTCTTAAGCAATAGAAATGTAGTGTTGGCACTGTTTGGAGGCTGAAGTCCAAGACCACGGTATGGGCAGGACTGGATTTTTCTGAGGCTTCAGAGGGCATCTGCTCTGCCCTGGGCTCTGTCCTGGGCTCTGGTGGCTCGCTGGTGGTGTTCTAGTCCCTGGCGTTTCTTGGTTTCTGAGTCATGCTACAGCCTCCTTTTGCATGTGTGTCTATATCTGTTTCCAAATCTCTCTTTATCATGTTAGACTAAAGCCTGTGCTACTGAATTCATTTTACCTTAATTAGTATTCTAATTCTTTGCTTCTGGGTCAGGTCACCTTCCCAGGAACTGGGGGTTAGGATTCTAGCATATCTTTTTCTAGATGTCACTATTGAACCCATAACAGGCATCTTTGTATGGATAAATTGCCGGAATCACCTAGAAGTCCTTGAATACTGCAGTTACAGTTGCTTGATGACTTTTTTATAACTCATCCTTGGGCAGTTAACAGGAGACCTTATCCTATTTCTATGTGGGTTTTCTTTAGTTTACTTTGGCTGTATAACAAAATACCACAAACCGAGTGACTTAAATATATTTCCTCATAATCTAGGGAGCTGGAGAGGGCTAGTGTTAAGGTGTCCACAGGATTAGTTTCCGCTGCAGCTGCTACCCTGGACTTGCACACAGCTGTCTCCTTGCTATGTCTTTACGTGGTCTCTTCTGGGTGTGCTCTGGCGGCCCTGCTCTCTATTTCTTTTGTAAGGACACCAGTCTTGGGCAGGCCCTCACCCCAGTGGCCTCATTTAGACTCAACCACTTCTTTAAAGCTCTGATCTCCAAATACAGTTACATTATGGAGTATTAGGGCTTGGGACTTCAACATATAGATTTTACAGAACTGGGGAGAACTTAAGATCACACTGAGCTACATCCCCAGACTTTCTTGCGTTTTTCATTTTGAGAGAGGTTCGTATTAAGTCATTAAATTGCCCAGGCTGGCTTAAACTTCTGATCCTCTTACCTCAGCCTCTGTTATGATTTGAGTATGGATGTCCTCCCAAAGCCTCAGGCAGTCACAGGGGTAGGTTTCTAAATTTGTGATTAATTCATGGCCCAATGCTGGGATTATGGGTGTGAGTGCTACCCTAGGGTGAGTGTGGCCTACATACAATAGAAGGGATAGAGAGGGTCTTCCCTTTTACTCCTCCCCTTTTTGCTCTTGTTGCTTGTGCTGTTTTCTGTCACCACAAACTGTTGTCCCTCTGCCATGCCGCCTTGCCTTGGAGCCAGCTGAGTATGGACTGAAACCTCCACAAACTGTGAGCTAAATAAACCTTTCTTTCCTTCATTTTAGGTATTGGGTATTTTGTCTCAGCAATGAGAGAAAAGGAACCAAAACAGCCTCCCTGAGTGCTGAAAGTACAGGAGTGTGACACCATGCCCTCCTTTGAGGGGACACAAATAACTGCAGAGGGAATCACCGTTCCCACTTCATGAGGACTAGGCCAGTAGCTTCAATTTGTTCTTTAAGGTGAGCAGACGAAGCCTGTCCCTGGGGGAGGCTATGGGAAAGCTCCCAGCCAGAACTGTCTTAGCTCCCAGCCAGAACTGTCTTAGCTCCCAGCCTTCTCAGGTAGTGCTCCAGCCCTTTCAGGGCCTGTCCCACCCCGGTCTGATTTCATTTCTACTTGTTTCATTTTTTTCCTTCTTTCTTGCAAATGACCTTCCTAGTATAAAAACCAGGATGTTAGAGCATGCATATACACACACACGTGGGGATCGAGGGGGCTGCTGTCTGTCCCTTGTCAGGGCGGAGTGACTGCTGGCCCTTAGGGCCAAGCAAAGGGGACTTCTGTTTTGACTCTTCATTTTCTATGATTTTCCCTTTAAACATGGCTTGTCTCATAGCTCTCTTTCTTATTTTCATTTCTAACCCCCTCTGTTCCTCTTCAATGTAATTTTAAAGTGAAAACACATGGCTGAAACCCAGGTCTCTCCATTTACTCAGCTGCACCTACTTATTCAATTTAAACTGGAAGACTAGTTTACAAACTTTAAAAAATACGTCCTGGGCAAATGAGGAGAACTGTATAAACACGAGTCTGATTTCATTTCTACTTGTTTCATTTTTTTCCTTCTTTCTTGCAAATGACCTTCCTAGTATAAAAACCAGGACGTTAGAGCATGCATACACACACACACGTGCATACACACACACACGTGCATGCACACACACACACACACACATGCATGCACATTTTCCTCCTGGAAGTTTCTTGATTTCTAATTGTGTGACAAAATAAACAGGAATGGAACAGAAATGGAGAGTTTCAAAGAGATGTTTTCCAGGAAGCTGTCAATTAACATTAGTGACACTGTTTAACAGAATCTCAGCTTAAAGGGTTAAGGACAGAATGTTTGGTGCTCAGCAAAATGACTAAGTGAACTCTGGTTTCTCTCCATGAAAGACACACTTACACTAGTGTTTCCACTAATTCTAATCCTTTTTTAGTTTTGGAAGAAAAAGGCAATTTCAGCTACTAGGAAAGAAGACTTATTTCTGGCAGCCTAGTTGTTCATAATTTGGTATGAAGAAAACCAAAATAAGAAAATGAGGTCTGTAATATTGGAAATAAATTTAAGTTCCTTTATCTTAAAATAACCAATACTGTAGCTATGTGAGTTCTGTATCTGACCCTATCCAGCTATTTACTATTTTGAGTTCCCACTTCTGGGACATACAAAATAATCAAGAAAGTCATACTGGACTGTGTAAGGCCCAGGGTTACATGTGTTCGTGTAGCGTCTCATGCGACCCTCATGAAAGTCTTGAAGAACTTGCCTGATATTGCTAGCTGAGTGATAGAAAATCCCAACAATATTTGTGAAGGCAGAAGCGATATCTTCCATCTCAGCCTGGAAGTGTGCACAGGGCAAGGTTTGTCCTGCTTTCCCCTGTCACCTGTCTGCCTCTCTTCAGCAGTGTCGTTGTTAGGGAAATGCTAACTGTATCCTTCAGAACTCATGCACAGAAGCCTTGAATCCTCATTTTGGATGTGTGTAGAGATGAAGTCACGGCAGAGAGGTAATTAAACATTGAATGCAGTCTTAGGGTGGAGCTCTAATCAGGTGGATTGTGGCTTTGTAGTGGAAGATGGAGACTCAGGTCTCTTTCTCTCCCTTCTCTGCACTTCCTTCCTTCCCTGAGCTCACACATAGAGAAGACACCATAACATGCCTTCCACGAGCCAGGAGAGAGGCCTTACTGGAAACAGCCTGACAGCTGCCTGCGGAAGGATGAGAAAATACATTTATGTTATTTATGTCACCCAGGCTCTGGTGTTTGGCCAGAGGATGCTGCCCTAGCTTGATCCCATCTGGAGAACCAGGCTCAAGTTCTTAATGGAACAGTCTCATACATTTTACTCTGTGCAGAGGCCTTAATGAAGTTGTTTGTTTTGTTTTGTTTTGTTTTGTGATGGTGCTGGGGATGGAAAACAAGACCTGCCCCATGCTGGGCAACTGCCCTGAGGCTGAACTATACCTCCAGCCTCTTGGAGTGGTCCTTAAACTTAGAATATTACAGACAGCATGAAAGATTAACCATCAGGGCCCATACTTAGAAACAAAAAACATAATGTAAACAGATGAAACACACAAAATTACTGAATTAAGCTTTTATTAAATTTAAATTTTGTTTCCCATTTTTAAAAGAAATCCTTCCCAAGATGCACCTCGGCGTTCACGCTAATGATCCCTAAATTCTCTGGACACTCACCCTGTTGTAAGAGACCTCCTTCTCTTGCCCCGTTTTGCATATGGTAAGGGCATCAGGAATTTTACAGAAGAATTTGGTTCATGGCTGTGTAACTACTAGAATTCATTTTCAGAATGTCATTTTATCAGCATGATTTCTAAAGTAATTTCCTCCTTGCTATTGTTTCTCATAAACATTTGAAATTGGGTATTTATTGTTTCCTGCCCAGTCAGGGAGGCAAGTGTTTGGTCTTCTGCTTTACCCCTACGATGCACACTCCCTAGCTCATCAGCAGAAAGGTGAATGCTAGTTGGGATCTACTAGGAAACAATTCCATGGGAGCCAATGCTTCCCTGCGTGCTGCTATTTCCTATCCCGCAGCGCAGGCATCCCGAGATGGTATTTTCAAAAAACCATCTTGTGCTGATCTGGTGAGGGCTGCCAGCTACCAAAGTTCAGGAGGAGAGCATTCATTATTGATGCTGTCTGCTTTCTAAATGACTGTGGAAAGTGTCAGCTAGTTCTGCTGACGCTCCAGACAGGAATCACTTTCCTTTCCTTGTCTTTCAGGGACTTTTATGCTCTGGGGCTTGGTCCACTACCAACTGGAAGCAAAACCCAGCAGGAGCAGGTTAGGTAGGAGCATATCAAGTGCAGCACCCAAGAACTGCTTGTGACTGTACTGTATCTGGGTTATTTTTTCTAAGGAAAACTGACATGCAATTGCATAGCAAAAAAAGGAAAATAAAAAAGGCTCAGACCTTGAGGTTTGTTTTGCTTAATAAACAAGGTGGAATTGGTGCTCCAGAGGTTGCGCCGTGGTTTTTAGAAGTTGTGGAAGTGGAGTCCACACTGGCAATCATGAAGTCTTCTTATTCCCAGGACAACTGGGACAAGGGCGCTTTTCCTCATCTGATCGATTACTCTACAATGAATAAAGTCCCAGGGAAAGAAATTGTGTATTTAAATTGTTTACAGTCTTTCTTTTTTGAAGGAGTAAAATAAAAAGATGCTTTAATCCTTTCCTGTTATCCTTCTATGTAATAGAGAAGAGGCTCCATAGCTCAGGGCTGGGGAAGGGATTAGGTGTTCTGCTTCCAGATAGGAGTGGTTTTACTGGTAGGACAGGAAGAGGTATCCTGTTCTAGTCACCTATAGGCATAAAGGCTCTAGGTCTTTGTAATATTTTGAATCTGGGATGTCTGCAGAAGGCCTGTGTGGAGAAGACACAGTTCCCAGGCATGGTGCTACTGGGAGGTGATGGAACCTTTAGAAGTTGGGGCGGAATTAGTAACTCAAGGAATGTCTCTAAGGAGGACTGGGGACCATGGTCTCTTCTCGCTTTCACCTCTGGCCATGAAACTAACAGGCTTCCTTGACACACATTCCTGTCATGATGAACCTTGCGGCCTGCCACAGGGCCAGAGTAACAGGGTAGGGAGTCTTGGACTGCAATCCCCAAAACCGTGAACCAGTCTTTCCTCTTTATAATTCATCTTAGGTATTTTGCGGCAGTAACAGGAACATACTCTCCCTTACCAGCTCCCCGGAAGGCTGAGCAAGGCCTCCAGAATACTTCATTGCCTCTCATCATCCTCCCACTCATGGGAGGCCATTGCCCAGAACTTCACTGCACACTTGTCTGTTCAGTTGATGCTGGTTATAGATTTACCCATGTGTAACCAGGTTCGTGTACGGAATAACTTCCGGGCATCTTACGTCTTTCTGCTTTTACTACTGCTTGAAGAATGTGGAGGCCCTTTGTAAAGAAAGGCTGCCCTGTTATGTTGTTTCAATTCCCTACAAATACCTTTACTGCAGTCTCATCTTGAAATAAAGTCTTGGTGTGAATACATGATAGAGTACAGCACGTTAGTTTTCACTTGCTTCTCAAGTATCCAGAAAATGTTACTCCTTTGTTGTTGTTTCATTATCTTTCTTTTCAGAAATCAGTTTGCTGTCTGATTGCTACAGTCTTATAGGGAGGTCTTTATTTTCTCTTTTAGAATTTATTGAGTGCTCTATGTTGTCGCTCCAATACATGTAAGTGTATATTTATTTTATTTACACTGTTTGTAAATCATTATGTTTCCTGCATTTTTTCATTCATGTCTTCCACTAATTTTTGGAAAATTCTCAACTATAATCTATTTCTTTCCTCCAATTCTTGAACTCCAACGAGCTTATGCAAAATTTATCCTCTAAGTTTTCATGTTCTCACTTCCTTTTTTGATTCTAAACAATTTCATTAGATCAAAATTTTGATTCACTAATTCTTTCTTCAGCTGAGTGTAATCAGCTGTGTGACCAATCTATTTAACTCTTAAACCAGAAACATTGTTTCTGGTAGAAGACAAAATAGGTAAACCTCTGGAAAACATAGGCATATGCAAGGAATTCCCGAACAGAATCCCAAATGAATGAGAAAGAACATTGAGAAGCAACACATGGGATTATATCAAATTCAAAACTTCTTCACAGTAAAGGGTATAATCAACAGAGTGAAGAGAGAACCTATAAAATGGGAAAAAATTTTTACCAGCTACAGCTGAGAGGACTGATATCTAGAATTTATAAATAACTAAAAAAACTAGATCACCCAGAATAAAAAGATCCCCCCTCAAAGGGCAACTGAAATGAATGGACACTTTTAAGAAGTAGTACAGATGGCCAATAAATACATTTAAAAAGTTTATCATCTCTGGCCATTAGAGAAATGCAAATTGAAACAACTCTGATATTCCACCTTACTCCAGAAAGAGATCAAATAACAAGAACTGATGAAGCTATGAGGAAAAGGAACTCTTCCAGTTTACCGGTGGGAGTGCTTTCTTGTACTATAGGAAAAAAACTGAAACTAGAAATTCTACTTCATTCAGCTAGTCCTCTCCTAGGTATCTTCCCAAAAGAATTAAAGGCATCATTTATCAGTGATACACGCATACTTATATTTTTTAAAATACTTATGTTTTTAGCAGCATGATTCATAATAAATAAATCTTGGAAGTGGCCATCAACAGATGAAATATGGAGAAAATGTGGTATTTATACACAATGGAATACTATTCTGCCATAAAGAAAAATAAATTTGAGTCATTTGTAGATGTACCTTGAGACATAATGTTAAGTGAAATCAATCAGGCATACCAGGCTACATAGTTCCTGGCTGCTCTCATTTTATTATTTTTTATGAACACATGTGTGTAGTACATAAAATTTATGTATGGCGTTGGTGTGTGTATGTAACGTATCCCGATTTCTTTTCACATCCCCTTTCTCTCCCCTCCATGAGAAACCCAAAGTATAAATAATTGAAAAATCAAAATAAAAGATAAATAAAAGGAAATAGGCAAATAGAATTTTTTTAAATGAGAAGGGGACCAACATAGATTTTTTTTTTTAAATGGGAAGGGAAAGAAGGGGATGGGGAAGAAAAGAGGAAGCAAAACAAACACTAAAATGTGTTATGTACATGTACTACTGCCTCATGATGAACATATTGCAAAGAAGTCCAAACAAAAACTTAAAAAGAAGAATCTAAAAAAGAACTTGAATATATAAAAATACACATAAAACATTTTAACACGTTTTTACAGTGATAACGCCAATAGAGATATGGTTTCAGAAGCTGTAATGTTCAGTAGACTGATTTAGCTGGTGACGGTCCCTACTGATTCTGGTCCCTGGTGGCGTGTCCGCCCTGCAGGACGCTGAGAGCCCGCTCACCTTCCATGCACAATGAACCACGAGGAATTACCGAAGACTGAAAATCGTTTCTTCAGGTGTAAATAAATTTGTATTTATTTTTTCCAGGTGCCCGGCAAAGTACCAAACGAGCATCAGTTTAAATGGAAGCTTTGGCTTGGGGCTTTCAGGGTACCAGATCACGGGCTGGGCTTTGACTGGAATTTTCAGGGGGGACTTTTCCCCTTCTCCACACAAAGCCGAAAAGAAACAAATTCTTTTGCCTTTTTCACACCCTCCCTCTGTGCCTGGTTTACTGTTCTATTTTAAGAATAGCCTCTTTGGAATTCTAACTTTGGGGGGAACTTGGTTCCAACTTTTCACTTTGATTGGTTCATGCTTTATATTTTGTTTTCCTCAGGGCGCTAGAAACTGGGATGAGCAAACAGTTCTACGGTAATTGCAGGCTTCTTAGGATTTACCTCTTTGGATTCATAACTCAGCTTTGCTTTTGGCCTCTGCTGACCTGCCTTACACTTTTGTTATCTCCAAGGTTTTGAGGTATTTTGTAGTGGAATGGTTTTTAAAATAGCTTAGACTCATATTGCAAAAATAGAATCTAAATTGTTTGCTCTGATTCTTGCCAAAAGTTTTACTGCTATTTACTTCTTGGAGCTGGTGCCTTTCTTTATAAACTTAAAAATTAGTCTAACTATTTTAGTCAAAGGATCATCCTGATATCCTTATGCCAATATCTCACGTGGCTGTTCATTTACTTCAATAGCTTTCCCCTCTAAACCCGTGCCAGTTTTCTCCTTAGAACTTTAGGCCTAGGTTTCTCACTGCAGTACTAGATATGAGGAACAACTGGATTCTTTCCCAAACACTGGCCACTACCACATTTCCTTCATGTTATGAAGCAATCTGCAAGGAGAATGCAACAACTGCATTTTTCCTTGGTCTGTCCATGAAGCAAATATCCATAATGTTGTGAAGTCTGCATTCTATTTACAAAAGTCAATGTAAACACCTCGGATCTTTTGATTTTATGGATGGTGTTTGAAGTTCTGTGAAACAAGGATTTTTAAAACTTCCTTCATTTTTAATGTATAGCGTAGTGGTGCAGTCTCACTTTGAGATGAACTCATTATAGCTCTTTTGTTAAATCAAATAGAAAGATGAGCTGTGGGTTTTAGCTGCCAAGGTCTCGCCCATAAGTAACAGAAGCTTTCCCAGGGTAAGTGGTGCTCTGGGTACCAGGAGGGTTTACATTTTCCCTGTTACTGATTTGTTCTGCCTCCAAGTGAAGAATGGGGGATATGTCTGAAAAATATTACAAAGCAGTTTTTGTTTATACTGGAAAAGCAAAATCTCTTGGATTTGTACAACAAAGGGACAAGGTCCTTTAGATTTCTCTGCGCTTTCTAATTGTGAAAGTACCAGGAAGGAAATTCCTGCTGGGATGTCTATAAAGTCAGTGTTAGAGATGAGAAGGAAGACAGAATTTTACAACCACAAAGACAAGCTTTTTTTCTATTTTGGTTGCAACATATTCATAAAGCTTAGGGGGAAACAGTCAAACAGCTCCTACTCTCATCAATATAGGCAGCAAAATTCACAGGCTTCGTTTCTGAGTCCCTCAAGCAAACCTCCACATTCGCATCCAGGAAACACAGCAGAGACCTACTGCCCTCGTCTCAAGTGCCATGGGCTTCTGCCAAAGTGGGAGGGGTGGGGTAGGTACTGTGGGACACCCACTTCTGAACGGGAGACAGTTCTTCCAGGCTGTGTGGGACAGCCCCGTAGAAGCAGACCCAGAGCTCCTTCCTGAGGAAAATGCTGGCTCTGCTTGTAGCACTCCCTAGGGGACCCACATGGAAGGCGTAGCAGTACCCCGAGGGTATGAGGTCATCTCCTCTCCCCTTCACATCTTCCTTTTCTCCTCAACTTCCCCTCCTTCTGGCCTCAGCTTCAGGTCATCACCTCCCCAGGAGCCTACCCCAGCCCCAGCCTCAGTCTTAGTCACCCCTTCCCCACATGCTTATGTATGAAAAAATAAAAATTTTATAACAAAATAATAGCAGAATGACAATAGTTAATACACTGTTAGTCACTGTTCTCATTTCTGAGACAGAATACCTGGCATGCAAACTTCAAGGAGGAAAGGTTTATTTAACTCACAGTTTGCAGAGGTTTCAGTCCATAATCATCTGCCTCCAAGGCAGGGTGGCCTGGTAGAGGCACTGCTGAGGAGAAACAGATCAAAGCGGGCAGAAGGTACAAAACAACAAGGGATGAGCACAGAGGCTTCTGCCTCTTATATCTTATTGAGGTAGCACTCACACCCGTAATCCTAGTGCTCTTGATCTTAGCATTGCACTGAGTCCATCACAGCATCACACACTCTAGGTCCAGATACCTCTGAAAAGCCCCACCTATGACACATGAGGATTTGGGGGGACATCTAAACACAAGCCACAACAACTGTGTGCCTGGACCCATGTGACTCTTGAGGTTCCTGGGGTCAAGGACCACGAGGGGATGAGACAATGAAGAGACAAAGCTGGGGTCAGGTGGAGCCTTTACTCTCCTGATGGGAGAGAAGGAACTGCCCAAGCACCGTAGCACGCCTACCGACACACTCAGGAGGAAGACATCAGTCTCAGCCCCGCTGCCCAGCAACTTGTTTGCCTGGCTGGCCTGGGCCCTTTGCCTTCCTGGAGCTGAACAGCTTGTTTGCATGGCTTGTTTTGAGCTCTCTGTGTTTTCAGGGCTGGCCTTGCTTTAGCCCCACACCTGATCAGTCTCCAGCCTCAAGGCTCCCTATAACTGTGTGTCACTATCTTCAAAGTGTTACTCAGAATACAAAAAGGTCGTTACAAAAAGGAAACAAATAGGAAATAACACAAAAGTTTCTCTTCAACAAACTAAAATAAACTAGTAGTATCTTCTTACAACTGTGCTGCAACAGAAATCGCTATAGCCTGGCTTCCAGGATTCTGGCTACCTGTGCAGTGTTTAGGACCAAGTGTGCTGGTACATTTGCTGGAGTACTTCTGACTTTTCAGATTTCCTATGTGAGATTATGGTCATTTATAGCTTGACATGCAATTACATCAAATGAAGGCATACTGTATTTTCAAGTTAAACACAATGGCACTTGCTTAGAAAGGGCTCCGACCACACCCCTTCTCAGTTTAAAATATTTTCCAGAGGGCTCCCCTGAGTTCTCAGTTTTCTTCCGTGGGCTCTTTCGTGTCTCCTGAAAGCAGGTGTGGGTTTCCATTACAGTGGACTGGGAAATAGAAGGAGGGTGGCGCTCAGGGACAGGAAAGCAGACAGAAGGCAGATGTGGTGACAGAGCAGCAGGAGAGGAGGCTGGCGGAGAGCAGGAAGGATTGCTGGATTAATACTATTCCATGTGTAGATACACTGCATTCAAAAAATTTCCCATCACTGAATAACTGTTTCAGTCTCTGCTCTTGCTAAGAGGTATCTACACTAAGCCCAGAGGGTCCCAGGTCTCCTCTGAGGCATTTCTCCAAGTTGGATGATTGAAAAAGGAAATTCAGGCTCACATGAATTTTGCAGGCCAGGAGGGACCAGTTCCTGAGAAGGAGCTGAGTTTAGTGAAGAGGAAAACTGGGAGGGGAGAGGTAAGTGGGGGAAGGAGCCCACTGCTGGAAGGCAGGAGTGAGGCTTGAGGCCCAGGGTAAGGCACAGCTTGGGCAGGCTCCCCATGCCTGCTGTCACTTGTCTCTTGCTCTGTGACTTCTCTGTAAGGGAGAGGCAAGCATAGGCTGACTGGGGCTGGCATTCCTGATCTATCTCTAGTTTTCAAGGCTGATTGTTTTCTGGCTAGGACTTACTCTCTGGGAAAGAGGGTCTTGGGAAGCAGAGACCTGTGCTGTCCTTTGCCCTTGTTTGGCGTCTCTCCTCACAGCAGTTATCCTCTGTAGTGAAAGCAGGAATGTTTGCTGGCCTCCTGCCCCTTGTGTCACCTCTGAGGGTTTTCTAGCCGTTCTGAACCCAGAGAGAGGCAGAAGTAATGCCGGGGGCACCTCCCTCCTGGGGAGAACAAGTTCTTCAGTGCTCCTGAAATACCTTATTCCGCATTTCTGCTCTTCACAGTTTCCACAACATCCACGTTTATTGGCACCAATATGTGTTCCGGGGTCCACCCTGCACTTGTTGGGGGAGGCTGTCTGCTCTCAAGTAACTGGCAATGTACCAACGTAGAGACAGTGTATTAAACTAGATTTCCAGTTTACAATCGGGATCCTCCTAATTTAATACTTCCAACATTAATCTCACTGAGAATTTTTCACATTACAGATCCTTGGGTTTTATCAAATGCTACCACAAAAAGCATCACGTGAAAACTGGGAGTGTACAAAGTGTAAAACACTGTTCATTTGATTTCTCAGTGTCCCACACATAACGATAAATTAAGTTCAGTCTTTCTGTATGTGTCTTTGGAGAGGGCATTGACCCCTTGGGGTTTCAATTCTCTGATGTGAATAATTGGAATGATAAAGTCCACCCTATGTGGTTCTGGTGAGGGTAACATATTCGAGTCACATAAGTTGCAGGACACCCCATAGGCACTCAGTAGGGTTATTAATAATGGCTCAGTGTCATTACGATCATGTTTTCCTGCTCTTGCTTTTGGCTGGCCCTGCCAGAAAACTGAAAGCCAATCTGATGATCAGTCATAGCAGCCACCATATCTTTGGGTTGGCATAGTTGCTTTTCTTCTTGATTCTTCCTACTCTGTTTTCAAATCCCTGTTTCATGATTGTCTTCATTCTCATCCTCAGGCCTCATGTTTTGAATATTCCATCTCCACCAAGGGAGCCAATAACCTCCTATTTTCTCACTCATAACCAAACCAAATCAAACCAATAAACCAGCACACATAAGCAAACTCCAGCAAACCACCTCCTGCCAGATGAGAACTAAGACAGACTCAGGCCCTGGGCAGTGGGCGGCCAGCTGCACCATCCCCTTTAACCTCCAGAACAACACTTTGCAGTGCAAGTTTGCCCTGGGAATCTTCTCCTTTGTGCGTACTCAGCAATGAATTCAAATAGCTGTTCTGTGTTTGATTCAGCACCATAACTGTCCTCCTTGAGAAGGGCATTCAGGGCCTCTGGTCTACCCTAAAGCCTAAAATGGAGGCGATTTTTCTAATACTCCTCAGATAAATCATGTTTCCACTTCACTTAATTGGAGTTGACTTTGTTTATAAGAATCCCAACTGCTGAAAGCCAGGCGCTTTCTCCAAAGACAAAGTCCTCTGAGCTTCATGTAGATTTGGAGTCCTCGACACTTCCTGTTGGGTCTGCCAGTGCTTTCTGGTCTCAGGATCAGACAGAGGGTCCAAGCGGTCCTTTCAAGATGAGTGTTGATGTCATCTGTGCCACTGTTGGTGAGACTAAGACGGCAGCTTCACACAATCTTGGGTGGACTCACATTTGACCCTCAGTTTCAGCATCAGCCTCCCAAATTGAGGGAGTAGTGACTCTCTCTTCCTGGAGTCCCCCAGCCTGAATCTCATCTCTCCTGATAACAGATGCCAGAATAAAATCAGAAGTCAATTTTGGCATTTCAGGAGTATGGAACATTTCAAAAACACCTCAGGTACTGACTTTATTTGATCAAGAAAAGGCATGACTAATGAAAGATCTCTAGGTTTCATGATTTTATTTGAGAGGAAATATTTAGCAAGTACTGTTAGGATTTTCAGTGCGATGAAACAGCAAATGTGAGATAAAAGGAGCTTTATTCCAAGGAAGTGGAGAGGTGCCCGGACAAGGACAGTTTGGCCACCTCTGACCCACACGTGGCATAGGGTACACATATAACCTCTGACCAGCGGTGGCGCTTAGGGTGGGCATTGATGATATATAAGTTATTGATTGGGACTCCTTTCACGCCACTGGGAAAGGTGAACACAGCTTGGTCCCACCTCTCAACTGCTGGGTCCTGCCTCCCACCGGTCCTGCCTCCCACTGCAGCTTTCTAGGGCAAAACTCAAGTACAGCTCACTCTCTGTGTGCCCTTATGTATTCGATTTCACTTTAGACCAAGGGCCTCTTCATCCTGGGCCTTCAAGGCTGACAGCCCCTGGTCTAACTCTGTGAGGGGCACCAGGCTGCCCATCATCCTGCCTGGGAGGGGGTTTGAGGAGTCTGCTGCTAACTTCAGCAGTTCTGCCCACAACCTCTGCCATAGCCAGTTCTGTGTCAACCTGAGGGACCATGGGGCGCCCAAATTAAACACGACTTCTGGGCATGTCTGTCAGGGTGTCTTCAGGTGAGACCAGCCTCAGCAAAGCCAATGACTTCCCTTGGGTGAGTGAACCTCATCCTGTCTAGGTCTGCCTAAATAGAACAAATCTCACCTTCTTAACACAGGTCCTGTCATCTATCATCTCCACTTGGGACTGGGTTTGTGCTCTGTCCATCAGACTGACTGAACCGCGCCCCTTCTCAGACCTCTAACTTGTAGTTAGCGGCTGGGAGACTTCTCAGGCTCCACAGTCACGTTAGCCAGTACCTCAGCGAACCTCTGCACTCCAGCACCACCAGTACCAGTGCCAGTGTGCTCTGTGTGTGTGTGTGTGTGTGTGTGTGTGTGTGTGTGTGTATGCATGGGCACACACACGCCTGTAGCTTACGGATGGGCTCATTGTTTTGCATAACCATGACTGATTCTCATTCCAAACTCCTTACTCTACCCAATCCCTTTCAGAAGCTTGAGGCCTCTCACCAGCCTTTTCCCATCTTCCAGGGAATTTGGAAGGAGGGCAGGGACACAGGGTGACAAATATGCTGCCTTCCACTTGTGTGGCTGGTCTGAGGCAGGAGCAGAGACAACCTCTGGACTTCACATTCCTAGGAGGAGTGAGAGACGAGTGGACGAGTTGCCCTCTCTGTCCCTTAGCAACACGGGGCTGAAGGATGCTATCCTTAGGTGATGCCCTGGCACCCCAGCCCTCCCTGGGAAGACAGAGTTTGTCTCTTCCTGAAGCCACTTGCAGCCTAAATGGCACTGGTTTACCCTATCTCTGCCAGGACCACTGGTCTTAGTGGCAAAACCCTGCAGCCTTTGGACCATTCCTATGGGAAGCTCTTGCCCTGCAAAAGGAAGAAAGCTGACGCAGGAGTGTCCGAGCCTAAAACCACAGCCTCCCCTGTCAGGTTTTTGGCTCTAGAACTCAACAAGGAAAACAT
>PVJX010031381.1:0-21276 GCA_004027295.1 Dolichotis patagonum
AGCCACTCCTTCCACGCATACTCACCTTGCATTCGTGGCACCAGTGTAGGCTTGGGGTACACAACGAATAGAGAAGACAGGACAGAATTCTCCTGTTGATGGATTTTACATCACAGAGGTGGAGGCAGAGCCTAAGTAAAGGGTTAATTGTGGAAGATTATGTCCTTAGCACTTGACATTCAGAATATTCTAGATGTGCCTATCCACAGCAGTGCTGTGATGGGCCCAGTTTCTGACACCCTGCCTTCGCGTGCTCTACCCTTCTCCACCACTACGTGGTGGGTGATGCAGTTTTGACTGTATTATAACTTTTTGGGAAAAAATAGTGAGTTTATTTTCAATTATAAACACTATAGGCAAAAAACAACTATCTTTTTTCATTTAAAGAGATGTCAGTTATATCTTGTTCTTCCTATACTTAGTGTTAATTCAGATCTCTCGTATTGTGTTAGTCTGTTCTGGCCACTAGAAAAAACCACCACAAACTGGGTAGCCTATAAACACCAGACATTGATTTATCACCTTGTGGAGGCTGGAAAGGCCCAAATCAAGACGCTGGCAGATTCAGTCTGGAGAGAGCTTGTTGCCTTGTTGACAACAGTGTCCTCACTGTATTTCATGTTGCAACAGGACTGAACAAGACCCCTCAGGCCTCTTTTACAAAGACATTAATTCCATTCACGAGGTCTCCTTGCTTGTGGTCCAATCATGTCCCCAAGGCCTCATCTCCTAGTATCATTACTTTGGGAGTTAGGACTTCAACATGTGAATTCTGAAGAGGCAAACACTGTGACAGTTAAATCCATTTAACTGGATACTTAACACGTATCCAGCTAAATTTCATTTTATTTGGTTCATCCCAGATCTCCATGGGTACCCGTGCCATTATCCAATGGATTAGCTACTTCTCATAGTTTTGTGCCATTTATAAATTTGATGAGGTTGGTTACTCCCTTCATTACCTGAGTCCCTGTATTCAGATTCAGTTAGAACTGGAAAATTCTGAGGGTAAAACTCTGAATCTTCCACACGAAGTCCTCATTTCCAGGGTGTCTTTGTAAATTAATCAGCACTCTTTATGTTAGCATTACCAGCTTGTTTTGAGTCCAGTAAACTGTTACTCAAATGTTTATTTTACCTTCATGTTTGCAAAGTGAACATGGAAGACACTGTGAATTGCTTTGCTGAACAATACAGTGCCTTAATATGACCTTCATTTGTCAATCAGGGGACTGTATCAACAGAGGAAATAGGCTCATCAAACATCATAAGTGTTTGGTGGACCCCCATGGGCACTGTATTCACCATGTTTCTTTTGAAGTATTCAAAATTCTACACGTAAGAACTGGAAAGGGGGCGGACAGATGCACACCATGACGTAGCAAAACTATTTCCCACTTGTCAGGATGCACAAAGGAGGAAGGGGCTGGGTTCCACTGTTCCCTTCAAGGGCATGACCCCGAGGACCAGCATATATTTCCTACTAGGCCCCACCTCCTGTTTCTACTCCCTCCCAAACTTTGCAGTAGTGTCACAGATTTGGGAGATTAAGCCATGATTGGGCAAACCCATGTTTTTATGCATATGGGCTTACGGGAGTACTTAAGGTCCAACTACCATGCTTTGAAAAATTCTTGAGAATTTCAAAGTTTTCTAAGTTGATTATCTCAGGTATTTGTTAATAGTGACAAAAAGCTGACTGATACACACTGGATTAAAAAATTTTCACAACAGAGCAAAATAAAGTGTGTAATATGATTATTATCTTTTAGAGTTGAGGAAACAGAGGCTCAGAACAGTCAAGTCACTTGCCCAGTATTTTCTCAATTTTAGGCAGTGAGGTTAAGACTAAACCTTTCAACACTCTCTATTGATGTTGCCTCATGGTCAAAAGGGCAGGAAATAGTATCAATATTTTGACATTCCTCAAACACTATCCATGTGCTCAATTAATTTGCCATTTAATGGAGAAGTTTACAACACTTAAAAGTTGGATAATTTTGAAAGTGCTCTAATCTGAATTTAAACATCTTAATGGGAAAAAAACAAACTCGCCATAAGGGCAAATCTTAGTTTTTAATTCTCTTTCTTTGCCAGGCTTCTGAAGTGGGAACAGAAGTTTTAATTAGCGGGAAGATGGCTACAAAATGGAAAAGATTGAAAAGTGGAGAATAATTTATTAATGTGCATACTCTGTTGTAAATATTTGAAAGTCAGCTACAAGAAAGAAGGTATTTCTTAAAAATTTGTCATTTAGGGTAAGAATTCCAAAATCAATTTTTTGTCTTCTTCCTGCCTGATCCACTTTTAAAGCCAGAATCCTATAAAATGTGTGTAGCAGTAAGAGTGGCGTAATATTGTCAACACTGTTCTCATCCTTGTACTTGCCCCTTGTCACTTACAATCCTTTCACACAATAAAAAGCCTCAAATTAATACAATGCTTTGTCTTAGAAAATCAAAATTCTTTCGCTATGTCATCATTTATTTAGTCTTTAAAACATTCCTCTGTGAAGTGGGTGTGTGGTGGGAAAAAAAATCATTCTTTCCCTTTTTTTTCCCATTCTTTCCTTTTATGGTGCATAGCAAGTGTGTTCAAGACTGTGTCGGTGCAACTTGGTATTAATTCAGTTCAGGTCAAAGCTGTTTGCTGGGTTCATCCAGTCTATCCAGTGGTTCAAAGAGAACTGTACTCATGGTTCTTTCATTCAGTAAATCAGTCGATAATCTTAAGAGCATAATGTACGTTGAATTCTATACTAGACACTTGGGATACAGTCCTGAATAGGAGACAGAAAAAAAGTCTGATCCCATGGAAGTTAAACTCTAGGAGGAGACCCAACAACAAACACAGTGGATAGGTAAGTGGTGGAGTTATGTTAGATGATATTCATTTTTTAAATGAAAAAAATCAGTGTAAGGCGGGAGAGTATGTAAGGAGGATGCAAGCATTTACGTAAGACTGACAGAGTAGGCCTCAATGAGAGAGTTCAGGAAAGAAAAGGAGCAACATCTGAGGGAAGAGCATCCCAGCCTAAAGGCAGGGGGAACAGCCAATGCAAATAAGTGTCCTGAGGTGCCAGCATGCCTGGACTGTCCAGGGGGACAGTGTGGTTGGAACACAGTAAGAAGCAGAGTAGCAGGAATTGAGGTCAGAAATGGCAACAGACTTGTCCTGAAGGCCCTTGTTTGCATTATAAAGACAACTTTCACTTTGAGTGACAGCGTGTCCCCTGCAAGATTTTAAGTAGAGAAGTGATCTGATTTAAGTTTGAAATGATCATTCTGTCTGCTGCATGAGTAACAGACAGATGGGAAGGGAAGCCAACAGTGAAGACGGATGCGGGGCCTCCACCTTCTTCTGGGACAGATTAGATTGGCTTGAAGGAGGGCAGGGGCAGAGGAGATGCTGAGAAGTGACCCCATTGTGGTTATGTTTTTCTGGTAGAGCCAACAGGATTTTCTGATGGCAGCAGATGTCAGTTGTGAGAAAAAAGTAAAATCTTTTTTATTTTTTGGTACCAGGTATGGGACTCATGACCTCGCGCTTGCCAGGCTGGCCCCTGTGCTGCTGAGCCAAATCCCTAGCCCCCAAAATAAAATCTTATGATTGATCTAAAGTCATTTGAGTTTTGAGAGACCTAGACTAACTCCCTCAGTTTATATCCGGAAAATGTGTATCTTGAAAATGTGAAGGTGATGAACATAATTTTCCTCCAATACAATGACACAAATTATGAGTTAGCTAATGAAAAATAATAATACTGGTAGCAAAAATAGTGAAATATGTTATTGCTTCAATCTCCCTCTTAATACTACCTGCCTGGCAACAGTTATTAAGCCATAAACCTTCCTTCAGGCAGTTCCCTTTCTGGAGGAAAATGGACAAACATAGCAAGCATGCCCAATTATTCTTTCCAAATTTATTAATCTAAATTACTGCAACTTTCCGGGAGTAGACTGAGCAGAGGGGAAGAGACAGGAGATAAAGGGGGAAAAGTAGCTTTCAGCTACATCACGAATGTTGGAGTCACAGATGGAAAACAAAGGAGATTTTGCTGAGCAATGAGAAAATCTGAGGAATTGGGTTAGAGTAGGAGCCAGGTAGACTGGGGTGTGGGGCCTGGGCTAATGAGTTTTGTCCTGTGGCGTTTAGGACAGGGGAAAAGTCAGCTAAATATCTGTTCCGTTGAATGACATCTGACACGGGAAGGGTGGAATGGGGACATCTTCTGGTTGACATCAACAGCGCTCCTGACCAAGGGTACTTTCTGTGCTGCTTAGACAAAGGGGCTAAGAGGAAGCTGTGTTTCTCCCTCTCTTGTCTCTCCACACTTGGTCCAGCAGAGGAATGAAAACTCAGCTATTTACAACTTTCCAAACTCGCCCCTGAAAGCCAGAAACATGCTTGTTTACTATAACCCTGGCAAAAAAATGACTTTTCTCTTGCTTTTCTTCCTAATCTCTACAGAATTCGTGGCAGCAACTTGACGAATAATTCGGAGATACTTGAAACACACCCAAGACCCTCGGAATATCAGTTTAGAGGAGAGGACAGGGCGAGAATAAGGTTCTCCTGAACACCTCGCGTTGAAAGAATCTGGGCGTTAGGCTGTTTCTTTAATTTCACAGGTAGTACGACTTTCACTTTGTTTAGCAGCCTCTGAATTCTTTTCCATTTTTCCAATTCAGAAGGAAGCTGCGAAAGCCTGAGGCGAACGGGGCGGGGGTGGCGGTGCGGAAAGACTCATTGAGTCTTCGCCTTTGCCTTTCTTTTAGTCCTAGGATGTCTCAATATCGCTCTGTTCTTTTAAGCACAGCAATCCATCAATCATCTGCTTCCCTAGCACCGTCAGCGGAGTCCTCAGACACGTGATAAAACCTGCCAGCCGCAAAGGCCCCGTTTACTCATCCGCCCGTCCTTCGGTCCATCAGTCCATCCGTCCGTCCATCCACCCGCCCGCCCATGCACTGCCAAGCCCGCCCTCCCTTTCCGGCTTACGCTGGGCACTAAGCTCCGGTCTCTATCTCCAGCGGGGCGGGCGGGGTGCGTGGGCCGTAGCCCGCGGGGGTGACGGAGCGGCGAGGCCAGGGAGGCCCGGGTCGCCGTGAGGTCGGCCCAGCTGAGCCCGAGCGAGCCGGCACCTTCGGACGCCCCTGTCCCACGTGACCGTCGCCGCCCACCTTCCCCGAGTCGCGCGCGCGGGCCGGCGGTGTCGACTCCGCGCGCGCCCGGCGGCCCCGTGCGCGGGAGGAGACGCGGAGGAGGCGGCCGGGGCGCGGGCGCGAGCGGCGGTGCAGGAGCCGCCTGTGCACGGGCGGCGGCGAGCGTGGCGGTGGCGGAGCCGCGAGGCGAGGGCAGGGGCGGCGCGGCATCCGCATCCGCCGAGTGTGATGAAGCTGCCCTGCTGCGCCGTGCCGCGCGCCGCCAGCTGACACCGCCTGCGCCCAGCCCGCCCGGGAGGGGCGACGCCGCGGGGTCGTGACCTTGGCCGAGGAGGTAACTGGAGGAGGCGGCCGGCCGGCGGGAGGCTGGGAGGGCACGGGGGGCGGCGCCGCCCGGAGTCCTCCCGGCCCGGCCCGCGCCGCGCCGGCTCTGCGCAGCTGGGCGGCCGCGCCTGGAGCCCCGCGCCGGGCTGGGCTCGGGCGCCTCGCGCTCGCCGCGCTCCGCGGTGCTGAACCTGCTGCGGGCTCCGACCGCGCCGCTGCCATTGCCGCTGCCGGCCGAGCCGGGGAGCGGACCTGGGGCTGCTGGGCTTTGCTCCTGGGCTGGCGGACTGGACGCTTATGCAGTTAGGTTTCTGCCCGGGGCGAGTCAGGTAATTGCCCAAAAATTTGACCTCCCTCCCACCAGTTCTTGGTGCCTGGACACCTTGCGATGCGTTCTTGCAAAGACTAGGCAAACTGCGCCCTGACCGACCAAGTGGAGTCGGGTGAGAGAGGATTGGAGCCGTGGCTGGCGGCAGAGGCAGGTGAGAGTAGGAGAAGCGTACACCCAGGCTCTGTGTGGGAGACCCCGGGGAATCAGGAGGAAACCCTCGCGCTGGAGAACGAAGCCCCGAATGGGGGAGGCACCAGCATGTGGGAAACTGGACTCAAACCTGGGAGAAAGTGTCTGCCCTGGGTGCAGCTTTCCCACTTCGCTGGAGAAGCCTTCAACAGTGGAGGTGCAAGTATAGGGAGAGCAGAGAAGTCTCAGTATGGTGGAATGGTAACAATGGTTGCTAGGGTGAACATCTCCTACTTTGTAAACGGAGTATAGGAGAAAAGAAGTCAACTAAAACCACAGCCAAATGACTGCATCGAATTGGAGGATTGTAATTTGTCACAATTCCTCGGGACATTACAGGTGTAAACTCATTTTCATTTTTTAAAAAATCTGTGTCCCGTGTTACTTTCTCCAGCCAGCCCCAGTTTGTAAACATGTTCCCAGTGGGGTGGACGCTGGAAATATGAAATGAATCAGGGGAGTCATCCCTCTTACACCCGACCAGGAGGATCTCACTGAAGTCTCTGTAACCCTTTGCAGGACAGACTGGTAATTCTTGTATCAGAGAGCTCACCAAGTTTTGGGTGACATGGCCCAGGGGAATAATTATGGGCAGACCAGCAATGGGGTAGCAGATGAATCCCCCAACATGCTGGTGTACAGAAAGGTAAGAATTTCTTCATTTTTTTTGGAAAATGGGAAACTTGTGGCTTTTTGGACCTTCTCTTTCACCCATGGGAGTGTATATCAACTTTGTGGCCTTGTGGATTCTCAAATCACCAATGATGACATCTATCCTTGAGAATGATCCGAGATTGTCAAGTGACATATATGTGTAGAAGCACATGAAGGTAAAGGAGGACTTCACGTTCCCTGCTGATCTTATATAGATTAATCACTGGTATCCTATGTATTTTTGTTATACGTGATTTAATAGTACCTATATAATCTGTAGAAGTTTTTCCCTAAACTCTTCTTGTACATTTAGGTTATAGTAGTTACATAAGTCTTATCATATTTTAGAAATAAAAAATAGACCACTTTGCAGTTCTGTAGCCAGAATGAATTTATATGTGTGAATGTATGTGCACTAATGATTTGATTCCTAATTTAACAACTCTAGTTGTTGAGTTTTTTTTGGTCTCAGCCTTAATCATTTTTCACTTATATTATTTCTATGACTTTTCTTATTTTATTTACAGGTATTTATAGTCTAGTATCATTTGCCTTTCAGACAAGTCTTTATATTCCAGAGGCTTTGTTTTGGCTGCCACAAATAGATATGACAGCTTTCTGCATGTAATAGCAATCCTATCAGAAGTGAACCTTAGATCTTAAGCCGTTGTAATTAAGACGCATTTTGATATTGCATGTGCTGCAGAGCGGTTGCTTCGGTAACTTCATTTTGGTTATAATCAACAGTCTTACTAAAATTAAGGATGCAGTATTTTTTATGTAACTTCCGCACCAATTGTTTCTCTTGTGTTTTATACTGGAATAACTTTAGCATATTATTTGGACTGTTTATTGAGCAAGATATTTCTTTTGTTAACACCAGCAGTGGTAGAAAGGAAATCATACCTGGAAACTACAAAAATTGTTAAAGGTTTTGATTATAGGGAACACACCGAAGAGTCCAAGATTAGCATGTATTTGTTTTTTTAGTGAGATCAGAGCTGATCATGGATAAAAACAAAAGGCTCTGTGCTATCTCGACCTGAATGAAATCGGAAGTTTTTGTTTGTGGTCCAGAACCATTAAAGATAATGCTTAATATGTGGTGGGAGGGGGAGATAAGATTATTGCTTCAGTGAGAAGATGCTTGACATCTTGGCGTAATCCTAGCTATTTTCTTCTCCAGTCTTGTGGACAGCACTATTTTGTGTACTCATGAATGCAGTTAGATATGCCTGGGACAACACAGTATGCTGGGAAAGAAAAATTAAGGATCAGTTGACTTTTAGTCTTTTTACCCAAATGAATAAATACAGAAAATAATCCATTGGAGCCTAAGTGATTACTATTGTATTCCTACAAGGATTGAAATAACTGGATACTTGCGTGTTCTATATAGATTTGGGACTGAGAAAAAAAACCCATTGTGGTGGCAGTTTGGGACTGAGAAAAAAAACCCATTGTGGTGGCAGTTAATTGCTTTTAAATCAGTTAAAATATTGTCTATTGTTTGGTACAAAGCTTAATACTGTAGTATACAAGATGTGAAATTTAAAATTCTGTCTTCTGGGTATATACAAGGAAGAGGTTTGGAATTTTGGATGGAAAATAATAATAGCTGGCTATTTTTTAAAGTCAAACAATGTACAGTATTTGCTGTCTTTTCCCTACAAAGATAGATGGATGAATTCATTGGACATGTAACAGTTTTCTTAACTAAACATAAACATAATATGACATCAGCTAACTTGTCTAATTTTGTCAGTTGTTGTGAGAACAAATAAAATCAGAAGGCAGGGATTTTAAAAAGATACCTGGGTGTCATGTTGCTAATTTTGACTTCATAAATTGTTGGGTAGCCTGAAATTGCTGCTAGTTCTAGTTTTAAGTTAACAGGCTAGGGTGATTTCATAGATAATCCAATACTTCATATTTTAAAATACTATTGTTAGTTAAGCCTAGGACTGCTTGTGATAGTCATTGTACCCTTTAGTGCTTCTTTGTTTAGGACTAATGACAAATATCCCTTATTTTTCAGGAAAAATTTCTCTGATAAAACTTCCTTGAAAAAATAATAAGATCAGTAAATTTTATATACAGTGCTCAATTGTGAATAATCCTTTTATTCTCTGTGGATAGTCCCTTTTATTTTTAGAGCATACAGTTTTGCTTTTGTTTGTGATATAAATAATAATTTGTAAATAAGTGCCGAATAATTTGTAAAGAAATGCAGTTTCTGTGGTTATCATTTACTAGTTATCAAATGAAACAACCTATGCTTTTGTGTATACATACATGATGAATTTTATGTGACTAGTCAACCCTTTGTATTTTGTATAGTTTTTCTATACTTAAAAGGATATTCTATCCTTTTAAGAGAGGCCAAACTTTATGTAACTGGAGAAGGGTATAAGTTGAATGTGTATATTAGGATATTTCAACTGCTCCACCTTCATAAAAGGTCTATATTACAATGCTTATAAATCAGCAAGTCAATCAAAGGCTTAGAAAACAACTTCAGTCTTAACAGTACATTGCTTAATAAACCACAGAGAATAGAGAGAAATTCTGTTTTATTGGCTCATGTAAGTTGTCCATTTCTACTTCACTGCTAGCATATAATTCTTGAAAGCTCCTCTGAACTAGCAGCATTCCTGGTATCCTCACCACTTCTCTCTTTGCCCTTCCCCCAGACCACAGCTTGTTTACTTACCTACCTCTCAAGATTCTCATCCATACTCAAGATATGTATGTGATGCTTTGGTTCTATCTTCATAGGCTATGACTGAGTCTTACAAAGACTCCCAGGAGAGACACGAAATAGTGAATGGTTACAAAGTGGGATACACAGAAAACCTGGCTTATGTGACTGTCTTCTGTTTGTCCGATGTCTCTCTCCATCAGAATTATCCTCACATAGTTTGTAGAGGTTCCTCCAAATAATAGAAAAATCTAGGGGTCTTTTTATTTTTCTCTGGAAACATCTCTAGTGATTTTGTAGCAGATAAAACTCATTGAGGCCAAGAAAGTACAGCCATAGTGAAGGCTTCAGGCTGCCGGAAAACGACCTCATGATCAGGGCTGGTACCTGCAAGTCTGTTTCAGACATTTGAGAGTAGCTTGTGGCTTAGTATGAGGAGTCTCTGTAAAGTTCATCTGATGTCAGAGGCACATTTTGAAAATCCCTGTGGATGAAGTATTTGGCTTACCAATTCTCCGAGTGATCGCACTGCCTTTTTTAGTGCTTATGTTGTTTTATGTATGAGGATGTCTGACTTAAAGGTGCATACTATTTTGAGACCCGAACATTTTTATTCCTGGGGATTTCTAGGTTCCCCTCAGACAGGTCCTAACTAGATGGGAGCTAGAAGTAATTTCTTTGCGATTCAGCTGGCTCGCACTTGCCTTGGATCCAGACCAGCTTCTTGAAGCATTTGGAGGTGACAAGTCAGAACTGAGTTTCGTTTTGGGTTGATGAATCTTAAGCACTAGTCCCAGTATCAGTCTGCTTTGTCAGAAACTTACTCATGCATGGGGCAGCACTGGCTGGAAAGGTAGCCAGGCTGGAACCCAGAGTACAGGAAGTCACACTCCACATTTGGTGTCTGGCCAGCATGCTGCCCACTAGACAGTGTACATCCCTTTCATCATACAGCTGACGCTCTTGCATTGGAAAAACAAAATTTCTAGAGCACCTGGGGCCAGTATTTCAAATTGGCTGTAATGCTGGCTTTTCCCTAGCAAGAATGCTTAAAACATCCAATAATTTCTGATATTATCACAGTAACCATTTATGTTCCAGCTGTCAGAAGAGAAAATGAGAATGTTTCCCCTCATTGACTATGTTCCTGGAACAAACATGCTTCTGGAAATAACAAACGTATCATGTTTACTGCGTCTCTCTTCTCCCCTCATCTTTCCTTCATGCTACTTTTTTTTCCTTGTCTCCTCTCTGTCTTCTATCTAGTTATTTCCCTTTTATTTCTTTCTTTTAAGTGTTCATTTTCAAAGCAGGCATAAACATATAAGCACGGCTAAGATGCTATTCATTTCAGTTGCAAAAGAGAGAACAGTGTCTTTTGTAAGTCACACTATCTTTCAGAGAAGAGAACAAATATAACATTCTCTGAGACCTTCCGTGTCCAGGGACTTGGTCAAGTCCTTCTGAATGTGGCATCCCTTCGTGGTTGTGGCACAAAGTCAGTCTGTGAGGGTTAAGGCTGCTTCGTCTTGGGAGAGCAATATGGGACTGCTGGCCTTTCTCACCTGCAGGACAAAGGGAGACAGTGCCCCACGAAGGAGGTCACTATGCTGATGGGCTTGACCCAGATGTTTTTGAAATGTGTTTCTGAAGTCAGTCTGCTCTGCACACCTGAAAGAAAGAAGCGGTTTGATTTCTGAAGAAGGGCCACAGAGGTTGCGGGTCTCCTCGTGGTGAGTTAGGCAGCGTTTTCTGCAGGAACTCTGTGTGTTTGTCTTGGCAGCATTGCCCATCTGGTCAACCTTGAGGATGACACTACTTTGTGACTCAATTCCATTGTAAAACATAGTCTGACTTTCAAACTTTGCTTATTTTGATCTGTCTGGGATTACTATGTGTTAGTATAGTGGAGGTCATTCATTCACAGGTGACAGCAACATAAGGGTCCTTAGAAAAAGAAAGGGTGAGTGTAAATAGGTCATCGCAAAGGACAAGGGCCATTTAACTCCTCAGATTTCTAAATGAGGGACTCCAATGGGAGGCAGGCAGCAGTAGCATTAATTTGTCTTCGCATTTTTGAAAAATTCTGAAGTGCAGTATCTTCTTTGATCAGATTATGTGAAAGAACTGTCTGAAACAAGAAATGCTGACTACTGTGACTATATTCAGACCTGTGTTTCCCACCATGCAAGTACCCTGTCCCTCAGTGACCTGTACCCTGCCTGAGATAAGACGGGATCATCAGCTATGAAGCTTCCACGGACCTATAGATAGCAACAGTGTATGGGTGATGCTTTAATGATGGATTTTGGGTAAAATTAACTTGAGTTTGGAGTAGGAAAGCCTGTGGCGATTGAACTCTTTCCTCCCCAGTTGTTGCTTGTGAGTGCTACTGGTGGGATTAAGATAAGGATTTGAGGCTCAAATTTGATTTCCTTCATTTCCCATCTCTAGTCTCTGAATCTAGTTGATTAGAGGAAAGCATAGATGTACAAAAGAGAAGCTATCTAGGGATTTTACTGCCTTCTAATAGCCTTTGTGGTTCACTGAGTGATGGAAAGCAGGATATTTTTAGATGCTGTGGGTGATAGAATATGATCACTGCAGAGAATATGGAAATATTTTGGATTTGGGTAGTTTAGTGTCCTAATCATTATGAAATCTTGAAAACAATGTTGTGGAAAATAAATGAGAGAATTGGCTCTTGTTTCCTACTCCATAATAGTGATAAGGTATTTAAATGCCACATTTACAGAGACTTATATACTACAAAATATCAATCTAATTATAAGATAATTATAAATGATAGAGTGATACTTCCTTAGGAAGAAAGGGCCCTGCTTCTTTCTGCCACTTGCCCAAGGCAATATAAAATGTAACTTGCCTTTTTGTAATTCTCTTTGTCTTGTGTCTGACTCAATTAACAAAGGTCTGAGAACATTGGAACTCTAATAGACAGTCATGGCTTTTCCTGTGGCTCCATGAAGTTGGCCTCTTGGTCTAGACTAGAAAATATTTTGGTGGAGGGGCCTGTCTGGAAATGTCAGTTATTACTCTGACTTCTGGAAAACAATGTATAGGAAAATGGAGGGTTTGTGAAATTAGGTGGGTTCTTAAGAAGACTGAGTGCCTTTTTGGCTGTGGTCTTTCCAGGTAATTAACAAGTTAAAAGTTTTCTTAGAGAGGCAAGGTGTTGGAATGAGAAAAGAGTGTACACTTGTTCTTAAGACTCACCTGCCCCTGCTTAGTAGTGTGACTGTGGGTTTTCTTATCTGTGAAATAATGAAAAGTAAAAAACAAAAACAAAAGCAAACGAACAAAAAATGCTTCCTGCATAGGATTGTTTAATGATAAAATGAAAGCCTCAGGAAAATGTCTTGCATCGAACCTAACATATATTAGGTCTTGAAAAAAATGCCCATTATTATCATTAATGATATTATCAAATTACAGTTTGTTTGACAAGTCATTAATTCTTTGTAGGCACCATGCAAAGTAGGGTATGTTGATGTGTTTTTTGACTCAGTGAAAACTTGGATACCTCCAGTCGGATCTTTCAGTAATATATAAAGAGGCAGGTTCTGTAGGATACTTTGATAATGCTGCTTTCATGACACTTGCAATGTCCTGGCTCATATTGTTTAACCTATGATTTAGCCTCTTCTACTTATTTACAGTTGTATCTTACATGTTTTTGAAATCTGCACAGTTCCTTTGATGCTATATAAACTAAATAAATCCTTAGGATCTAGGAATTTCAGAGGGGAGAGGAAATTCAGGATTTATCTTGCAGGTTATGAATTTAGAATCAAAGAAGCAATATTATTTTCTTAAGGTCACTCAAATTGAATTTAGATCTTTATTTATTTGTCTTTTAATGTGCTTTCTTAAAACAACAACAACAACAACAACAACAAACACCGATACAATAGTCTTCATGTTTGTAGTTCAGTGTCGGTGAGTAATCAACATCCTGGTTGCTCCATGAATATCCATGAATTACACCAGAATATCTAATCACCCTCTCTAAAAAGATTAGATGGCTTCTTCCTTTGACCTATAATTTAGCTCTTGGAACCCCAGGAATAATCAGATTGGGGACTTAGTTTGAACTATTGAGCTAGCAGTTCTGTTCTTATTTGATTCTGGCTGAAAGTACAACTGGGCTGTCAAACTCGAGGTTTTTGTTGCTCTGAGTGAATGGCAGTATTGTCCGGTATAACTTTCTATCATGACGGAAATAGACTATGTGTGGTCTGTCCAGTGTTGCAGCCTCTTGACATATAAGAAAATCGAACACTTGAAGTGTAGCTAGACTTGCTGAGGATGTGAATTTTAATTGTATTTAATTTTATTATTTCAGATTTAAATTTCCATGTGAGTGATGCCTATTGGATTTGATACGGAATAGAGGACTTTGGAAAAACAGTATAGAATGTAAGAGACAACATAAAAGAGTATGTTTTACTTAGTTTAATATGTGGCATACAGTACTTAAAACCAGAGAGGGTTTGACAAATGATTTTTTTTTATTTTTAAGAGAAAAAACCAATAAAAACAATGATTTTTTTTAAAAAAAGAATATAATGGAAGTAAATTTTTCAAGGAAGACCATGTCCTGACAGGAGAGTGGTAGACATGATAAACATTATTGATTAGCCATTCAGTTGATTATTTGCTGTTGTTGTTGAAACTTTCACTGGTCTGAAGTGGGTGACTCTGCCTGTGTCACGTGATACAGTTGTCTCTCAGAAAAGAAGAAACCATACACACACTGTGAATATGCAGTGCAGGGGACCACCATGATTTGCTGATGTTACAGGGGTTTTAGCTAATCTCTGCTTAGTGGCGTCTCAGAGATGCAATGTAGTCATCCCAACTCCTGACAGGACTGAAGAAAAATCCAGAAGATTCTGGGCAAAAGGGGTTAAAGTCATTGGAATCTTTTTTGAGAGCTTAAAATTGGGATATAAAAAGGCAGTCTGCGTCTCCCATCTTGCTTTTATATTTCAGCAATTTTTAAAGGAAGGCAATAGCCCATGTAGAGACAGTGGAGGGTGTAGAAACAGTGGAGAGTCAGAGGACAAAGTCAGAAGGCCTGGCAGTGAATTCTGATCCCAGCCCTGAAGAGCTATATGAGCTTGAGCCTATTTCTTAGTCTCTCCTAGTTTCCTTGCATGAACAAACCTCACAAAAGACTTCCTGATGAGTCTGCCCCTGAGCGTCCCCATGGGTGTTAGGAGGTTAGAAACCTTGTTGATTTCCACTCTTAGACCACTGCTGGAAGATGCCAGGAACAGTGTATGTCTCTGTGACCTCTGTCAGCCATGCAGATATCTCAGTGTCAGCTGCACTGATTCAGTAAAAAATTGTTCTTATGTACAGAAGTCTCTGAAAATTATTTACCCTTTATACTTAAGATGATGTGGGCTAAATGATTTTGAAGAAAATAAATTGCCAGAGTATAAGTGTTCCTTACATTAACTCATAATTGATAATGTTATTGCTAATATTTCTTTTAATCTTTCTAGGTTCATTTCCTCTGGAAATCAATGTCTTTTGTTGCTTGTTCTAAACTTTATACTTAGCATGCTATATTTTAGGCTTTCATTGTTCATTGTTGAGGCTTTACTGTATGTCACGTCTTTTACATGAATGACCCATTCTCCTAAAAATAAATAATGTGTGTTGGCTATTAGTATTCTATTTTTCTTAGTAAGAAAGTGGAAAACTGACTCATACAGACAATGATTGACTAAGGTTGCAAAGGAATTAGTGGCAGAGCTCTAGGAGGGTGGAAATGCTTGTTTTACACAGCTGTGTCATAGCCCCTCAAACACTGGCACAAAGTAGGTATTCTTGAATGTTTCATAAGTGCACATAGGAATAAATGCAAAATTAATGAATAGCAATGCCTGGGCCACAAACCCTTCTCTTACCTCTTTGGTGTGTGGTTGTCTAGATGAATCAGTAAGTGGAGACAGTTCTCAGAGTTCAGTTCCATTCACACCATGCACGAACATCCAGCCTTGGCTACGTATTGAGAGGCTATGTGTATGTAAGGACAGAGGACAGAGGCACAGTCTGAGCCATCACAGTTTATTTTACAGTTGTGAACATGAATATCAGCCAGCTCAGCAGAGGGTGATTCATGCCACAAAAGAGAAACAACCGGGTGATAGGAAAACTTATTTATTTTTGCTTCTCTGGTTTCTGAAATAAACATTATGTTGACCTCTATCTTGTGGTTGCGGTTTTGTGCCTAGGACAGTGCCCCCAAAGTCTAACAGCTTTTGCCAGTAAGGGATTAATGAAATAAGCTAAGCTGAGCTAACTGAATGTTGAAAATCCTCAGGATTTTAGTGAGGCAGAATTAATGTCAGACAAGAGTTGATTTTATCACCTAAAAAGTCAAATACCTCTTTTCATAAGCTTTCAATCAGGTGTCCTTAGTTCTGGCAACTCAGGATAGTGAGATTCTTTGAATTAGGTTGTAAAAAAGGAGAGACACTCTTCCAGTTAGAGAATGTACTTGTTAAACGTAAAGGCTTCCAATCTGACTGCCTGGGTTAAAATACATTTAATACAAGCCTAATTACTTTGTCTCTCTTTTTTTTATTGTAAAGTGTGGATGACAATAACAGGTTATTGTTAGAGTTACATGAATAGTACATATAAAGCTCTGATAAGTGAGAATCCTTAAATATATGTTAATATTAATTATGAATTAAAAAAAGACTTGGGTTTCAGCCTTGGGTTCCCCCACAAATGAAAGTGATGACTTTGAAGAAACATTTCCCTTCACAACTTTTTCTTTTACATGTGTTAGAATCTGTTGCTCTTTATTGGCTCTTGATACTTTGTTTAAAATTATTCTGTCTAATCAACTTGTACAATATGTGGTTCTTAAAGTTTTGCATCGAGGCACAGTTCAAACACAGGAAAGAGCAGAAAGCAGTATACAGGAACTTCATGTGTCTACCATATAGTGTCAACAATCAACCCTGGATAAATCTTGTTTTGTTTATACTTTCTCACTTCTGCCATTCCCAGTTGATTATTTTAAAGCAAATGCTATAAAGAATATCATTTAGGATATAAATTCTTCAGTGTGTATCTAATTTACTTTTAAAGAAGGTGAAGGTAAATAACTTAATGTCTTGGCTCTGTAGAATAATGACATAGCTTATTTTATGAGCTTTAAATATTTGTCCAAATGCACCTATTCTTTTTCTAAGTATAATTACTATGAAATATACCATTTTAATCATGCTTACACCTGTAATTCAACAGCATTTAGTACATTCACATTGTTACACAGATGTCACCAGTGTAGTCCATCTTTGGAACTTTCCTCATATCTCTAACTGAATTTCTGTGTCCATTAAACAGTAGCTTCCTCTTTGGCACCATTCTACTTCCTGTCTCTATGAATTAAGCTTACCCTTTTTTAACAGGCTTATTTCATTTAACACATACTAAAGATTCACCCATGTTGGAACATGCGCCCGAAATTCTTTTTAGCGCTGAATATTTCTTTGTATGTCTGTACTGTGTGTTGCTTACCTTTAGTGGATCAATGGGCACTTGGATTACTTACACCTTTGGCTGTTGTAACTAATACAGTGATGGACATGGGTGTGCTGACATCTTTTCAAGTCCCTGGCTTCAGTGATGTTGACGTACTCCCAGACACTGAGTGGCTGCATCATGTGGTACTTAGATTTTCGAGAAACTACTGAATGGTTTTCCTTAGTGGCTGCACCATTTTCATTTCCAAAAGCAGCTCCCTAGTGGTCCAGTTTCTTCACATCCAACACGTTTTCTGTATTTTTGGTTTTATTTTACTAATATTCTTCCTAATAGGTGTGAAATGGTATCTCATGGAGGCTCTGATTCTCATTTTCATAATGATTTTCTTTTTAGGTGCTTCTTGACAATTTATCTTCTTGGAGTATCTGTGAACTCTATTTAGAAGGCAGGTCGAATTGGCTTCAGTTAGGAAGAGTTTTGACCTAGAGACTATATGGCCACTTAGATTTTTGTCTAACCTATGTTCTGACATTTTTATTTGGATTTCTGATCCAGCTTTTTATAATGGGAAGGTCTCTAAAGTCTTTGTAAATTTTTAAATTGCTTTTCATTTACTTATTAGCTCAATATCAACTGATGACAAATGAACTTGCAGCTGTAACCTATTTTGTAATTTCATTAGTAATTGAAATAATTTCATGGAGGGTTTATCCCATCTTGCAGTACTCCAGTTAACTAATATTACTCTCCTTTTCTCTCCCTCATTACATAGAATGTTAAAATAACATTGGTTGAATTTCTTGATAGGGATAATATTTTTACATTCTGGTGTGGTGTGGTGATGGGTTTTATATTTTCCTATTCTGCTTCTGATGAGGTTATGATGATGTTCACTATTTCCCACCAGACTATTATTTCTAGCTGGGTGATATCAAGGTATTACAAGAGTTAAGCTTTTCCTGTTTATTTTAGACAATGTGGATTTGAATTCAGGCTCTGCCACGAGCTAGCTGTAATGTGGTCAAATCACTAAATCTCTCCAGGTCTTACTTTCCTTCTCTCAAATTTGGGTAATAACAGCATCTGCCTCATAGCCTTACTGTGAGGATTAAATGAGTAAAAAGTTAGCACGGTGCCTGGCACACTATAAGCACAACAGTGCTCATTGTTACTGGGTTTGTCTCCTCCTGTTCTTCTCTCTCCTCTCCATACTTGTTTTCTTTCCTCTTCCCTTCTATTCCCTTCCCTTCCTTCCTTTCCTTTTTCATTCTCTCCATTTTTCATCATAATGTTTAACATGTTCATGAAGGGGCCATACATGCATGCCTGTCCCATCATTTGGCTTGTACCACCTGATGGGACTGTCCTGTGCCATCCAGTGGGACAATCGTGCAGGAACCACCGGTGGCTCAAGCCAGCGAGAATGTGTTAAGGAAGAATCAGTACTCCATATAATCTTTTGCAGCAAACATTGTAGTTTTTATAGTTACCTGGTAAATTGTGTTTTTCACTTTCTGTTGTGTATTTACATATATAGCCACATCCATATGAATAGCTGCATAATATTAATAATATAATAATTTCATAGAGGTTAAGTGACTTGTCCATAACACATACAGCAGCTTGCAGACCTGAAACTCAAATTAGCACAGGGTAACCTTAGATGAATCCCTTTCTTTGAACCTCAGTGGGGAGTGGGGAGGAGATTCTTGCATCATAATGACATTGTAAGGATCGAATTTGACATCCCAAGAAGCCAAGCTCTGATCTGCCTTGTGTTGATTGCATGGCACCATCAGAACCCACTTCTTCGACCTCTTGTGTTTTAATATGTAAAATCTGGGTCACAGCAAATAAGGCCAACATAGTGGATGTCCTCCTAAAGCTGGTTAATTCAGATCTAGTTTTCTGTATTAAATGTTGTGGCCTAAATGGAGCACCCCAGTTCAGAGCCCGTCCTGTGACAAGGGCTTTCGTCTTCCCTTTGCCTCTTCTCTGTTACCGCTTTGTGCACCACTCCTTCTGTCATGGATATTTTGTTCTTTCTTTCTTTCCTCTCTCTCCTGCTGTTTTTGCTTCTATTTTTCTTTCTAGCTCCAAGTCACTAGTCAGTGTTTTTTTTTTCTAGTTTCTATGTTTTTATCTTCTGCTTATTTTTATCTTCTTATCCTTAGCTTTTAGGTTTCAGAATGAAAACTCAGTAACGACCCTTTGGGGTGATAGTAATGATGAAGCTTAGTTAACAAAAACTAACATAATAACACACTGAAAAGTAACTTCACTTTTATTTGTATCCAATCTGTGAAGTCACTGTTCTAGGCATATTGGGATGAGGCAGCCAACCCGTATCTCTTAAAGAATGTTGTAAATACTTTATAGACTATATTTCAGGTTCTCCAAATTACTTTTTTAATTGTATCTTTTTTTTTTTTTTGCAAGAGTAGGAAAACTTTATTGCGAGAGATAGCTCCTGAGAGACAGGAAGGGACTCAAAAGTGTGTTGCCCTTATTTTGGGTTTTGTTCAATCTCTCTATTGTTTTGTTCTCAATGCCTTTGGTGTTAGGCAATATTAAGACTCTAAAGCATTCACTCTGTTCTACAGGGAAGAAAGGGATGCGTTTGATTATAACTGGAGTAGTCAAGGAAGATCATTTCAAGTGGTCTCCCCTTCATCTTAGATCCTGGTGTTAATGCATTATTTATTCTTTTCATAATACTTTAAAAAAACTGATTTGAAGTTCCTTGTATTAAGCCTTAGTGTAGATCATTGGGGATGAGAATTGTAATGGCTTCAATCAAAAGCAATTTATCTGCTGGAAAAGTGTTCTAACTCTCCTCATTAACTAGCATTAGCTGTGGTTTTAAAGCTCATGTCATACTCTTCCTCTGTAAGTTTATTAGAAACTAATTTGTTTACTTGCTCCATAGTGATTTGTTTGACTGAAAGCTCCATGTTACTGTTTAAAATGGAGAAGCCTCTTTGTCCTTTATATTTCTTTTCCTCTTTTGGAGTAATAGCACTCTCCATTTTTATCTAAACACTTGGCCACTAGAGTAAAAGTTCGTATTTTATCAAAGGCAATTCTAAGCTCACAAGCACCTAGATACAACCATATGATACATTCTGGCCACTGGGCTGTGAACACGTGGGAAGCCATATCTAGGAAGTGCCTTCAGAGGACGGGCAGGTAGTTCCTTTCCTTCCCTTATTGCTGCCAGCTGAAATATAATCGTCCTACCCAAGAGGCAGAAGCTGAGAATTCATGATAGCAGAACAACGTAAGAGAAAACCTGGGTCCTTGATGATTATGGTCACTGTACCAGCCCGAGCTGCCTGCAGAAACCTTTTTGTAGAAAAACTTGTCTCTTCTTTATTTTGGGTTGTCTGTCACTTGTAACTAAATTGAATTCTAAGTAATTGAACCACTATATCCAATGCCTTTTATTTTTAATCTTCAAGATACTGAAAAGATTCAAGATTTTTTTTTAGAATGTTAATCTTTTATTTTAAGGACAATATACTTGCTCCTTTCAAAAAATCTAGTTTCTTTTAAACAATTTAATTAAAATCTGTGACTTAGATTATGAACTTGTTCAATTTAATTTAGGAAATGTTTATTGAATAATTATTATGCACAAGACAATTTTCTGTCAGTGTCAAGGGATAAAGAATCAGTCATGATGAAACAAATTCTTTGTCAGAGAACTACACAATCCCAAAAGTAGAGAATCAAGTGAATTATAGGTAGGGGTTTTTTTTTTTGGTGTGTATGTCTACATTTTAACCATCTATAGATGTAGATATATAACATAATCTCATAAAATCGATGGACTAGTTATTGAATTTTTAAAATTTCTTTTTCCTACAAGAAAATTCAAGTATGGAAAGGTGACCATTTCTCCATGTCAAAAATAAATGCAAATAAGGCTGGGGGTTTAGCTTAGTGACACAGGCACTTGCTTAGCAAGCATGAGGTCCTGAGTTTGATCCCTGGTACAAAAAAAAAAATGCAAGTAAAAACACTCTGATTCATTTTTATAGCCAATTAACTAATCTAGAGGTAACAGAAAAAACTTTAAAAATGTTTAAATTTATTTATTTATTTATTTATTTTTTATTTGAAAGAGAATAAAACAAAAGGGGGCAGTACAGAGCAAATCAGAACAGGACAACATAGACAACACAGTACTTTACATTAAGTCAACTGGACATCAACAGTAGCTAACACCATATCTCTTACTCTGCTATAGTTGAGCATAGTTTCAAATACAATAATATCAAACATAACACAATAGTATAAAGCCATGCATAGAGTGAAAGAATTACAGGGCTTTCTGAACCGAATAACAGAAAATGATCAATGGGTACTATAATATC
>PVJX010031382.1:0-21264 GCA_004027295.1 Dolichotis patagonum
AATACACAGTTCTCAGATGAAGAAATATGAATGGCAAATAAATACATGAAAAAATGTTCATCATCATTAGTCATGAGAGAAATGCAAATTAAAACCACACTGAGATTCCATCTCACTGCAGAAAGAATGGCCAAGATAGAAAACACTACCAACAACAAGTGTTGGAGAGGCTGTGGGGAAAAAGGAACTCTTCTACACTGTTGGTGGGAGTGTAGACTGGTGCAACGACTGTGGAGGTCAGTCTGGAGATTCCTCAACAAGCTGGGTATGGAAGTCCCATTTGACCCAGCTATTCCGCTTCTAGGCATATTTCCAGAAGTACTGAAAACATCATATCACAGTGATATACGTGCACCCATGTTTATAGCAGCACAATTTGTAATAGCCAGATCTTGGAAACAACCTAAGTGCCCATCAACTGAAGAATGGATAAAAAAGTTGTGGCATTTTTATACAATGGAGTACTACTCAGCTATAAAGAACGATCACATCGAGATATTTATAAATAAATGGACACGATTTGAGGCCATTCTCTTAAGTGAAATAAACCAAACTCACAAGGGTAAATACCATATAGTCTCCCTAATATGAGATTTGATAAGAGTATATAAGACTTTATGGTAAACATGAGGCCCCATCTCATAGCTTCAAAGTTTTTCAAAGTTTTAAACCATCAGTTGCAATGGTTTTATTCTGTTTTGTTTGACTATATCATACTTGATGATATGAATAGCTGTTCTGAAGAAAACAAAACATTATGACAGCTATTGCTGATTTAATATTATCCTTCTTAGAAGTGCTACCATTTTTTTTTTGTTTTACTACCGTTGGTTCTTTCTATCACATTGTGTTTTATTGGAATTTGAATATGTGTGATAGTTCAAACAAATTTTTTTCTTTTTATCAAAAATGAGATATTGATCATTTTCTGTTATTCGGTTCAGAAAGCCCTGTAATTCTTTCACTCTATGCATGGCTTTATACTATTGTGATATGTTTGATATTATTGTATTTGAAACTATGCTCAACTATAGCAGAGTAAGAGATATGGGGTTAGCTACTGTTGATGTCCAGTTGACTTAATGTAAAGTACTGTGTTGCCTATGTTGTCCTGTTCTGATCTGCTCTGTACTGGCCCCTTTTGTTTTATTCTCTTTCAAATTAAAAAAAAAAAGATAATCAACTAGATGGATGCATTTAGTACATCCATTGCAACATATGATGGATATATTGAATTATAAAATAATATTAACATATAACTAAGAATAAATAAACAATATTAATATTAAGCTTTAAAAAAAAAGAAATCTGGAGTGAATACCTTAGTATCAGAAAAAGATTTTATGGCTAATAATAATAGTGGAAATAAAATTTTTATTTTATAATGGTATCAGGGTAAATTCATCAAGAAAATATGATGTTTCTAAATATTTTTGCATTAATGATAATTTCAAAATATATGAAACAAAACTAATCAGGATATGAAGGAGAAATAGACAAGGCCATAATAATAGTTGGGATTTTTAATATTCCTCTTTCAGAAGCTGACAGAAACAAAATAAACAGAAAATCATTTGAAGGATTTGAATTATACTATCAAGCAACTTGACCAAAACAGAATTCATAAAGCACTCTAGGAACACTACAATAAATGTTCTCTTTAAATGGATCCAGAATGTTTACCATGAAAGTACCATGAATGTTTACCATGAAAGCCCCAAAATAAAACTTAATAAATTTAAAAAAGGTTTAACTTGACAATATGTATGTTCTCGCTACAGCAAGTAGAAACACTGAAAAAACAACCAGGATTTGGAGGCAGATTTATTTATGTTGAAGGACACTGATCGAGGTCACTCCCAAACTATCAGGCCCTGATTTCCGGTGGTCTGGAGCTTATATTGGATAAACAAGCAGGTAGTACACTGACAGAATGGCTTGTCAAGTGGGGATTGATTTATACAGTGTGCATCATAGTGACCAGCTATGCATCACAGTGACCATTGGTTTCCAAGAGACAGGAGTAACTGATCTGGAACAGGAGTTATTACCTGGGCAACTAACAAACTGAACTATACTAGTTGTAGGGGTGGGGAGGGCTGTATTTTCTGCTACATTCTCACACCACAATAAAATTAAACTCAAGTATAGAATTCTATTAACAGATCTGGCATGGGTAGCAAATTTTGTAGAATCCTCAGTGTGTGTGGACTAAATCATGCAGTTGTTTAATAATTTATGGGTGAATTAAACAGTAGAAAGGAGATTAGAAATCATTTCAAACTTAAGGAAGAAAAAACACAGCATGCAAACTTTTTTTTGGAATGCTTGTTATGGCAGCACCTAGGGGAAATTTATAGGACTTCATTATTAAATGCCATTATTATGAAATAGGACAAACTTTAATACTTCACTCTCCAACTTAATAAAATGGTAAAAGAAGAAAATTTGAACTTCTTATAAGTAGACAAAATAAAATAAAAATCATGGTAGAAGTGAGCCTACTAGAACATAAAAAAATGGAGAAAAAGAAAAAAACCAAAACTTTGTTTTTAAATGCTTTTAAATTGATAAAATTAATAAACTTCTGTTTAGAGTAACCAGAAGAAAATATTGAAGACTCTTATTATCAATATAAAAATTATAGAATTTTTATCACTGATTTTACAGATATTAAATGGATAAGAAAATATAAATATACAACAGTAAGTTTGATAAATTAGACAAAATCTATAAATTCTTTTGAAGACATTTGTTACCAAAGTTCTTTCATAAAAAAATAGATAATCTCAATATTTTCATATTTAGTAAAACTACTGAATTTGTAGCTAAAGTCTTCAAAATTTTAGACCACTTTTTCACTGGTGAAGTAAATCAAATAATAGGCAGAAAAGCAATAGTAATTTTATACAATATCTTCCATAAAAATTAAATGAAGGAATATTTCCCAATTTATTCTGAGCTAACATTTCCCTGAAATCAGAAAATTATATAACACAATAAAAACAATAAACCAAATTCCCTCACAAAATAGATATAAAAATTCCAAACAAAAAATCATTTTAAAAGAATGAAAGTTGTTTTATTCACAATCCACATGATTGTTTATGTAAGTGCAATGAATTTACCAAAAAAGATACTGGAACTAACAAGTGATTTTAGCATGGCTGTAAGAAACAAGAGCAATATGCTAGAACCAATGATATTTCTAAATGTTAGAAATTAACAGTGAAAAAATGTAGATTAAACAAAATAATATCATTTATAGTAATGAACAGTATAGGGAATACTTAGGGATAAATACAACAAATGATGTGAAAGACTTTATACTTAAACAAAAAAATGTTACTATGTTCTCAGGTTAGAAGACTCAATACTGTTAAATGTTAATCTTTTCAAAATTGAGCTGTAGATTTTATGAAGTCCTAGTTAAAGGTCTCACCTGACTATTTTGTAGAAATTGATGACATGATTCTAAAATTTATTCAGAAATGTGAATAACCTAGAATATCAAAACAAGTTGAAAAAAGAATAAAGTTTAGGGACTACAGCTATATGACTTTAAGAGTTATTATAAATCTACAAAATTCATGGAATGTGGTAGAGACATAAAGTTAGAAAAACAGGTCATTTGTTCCTAATACCAGAAGCAGAGAAAGACATTGCAAGTAAAGAAAACTGTGGGTCATTATGAACACCATTATGAACACAGATAAAAACATCCTTATGAAATGTTACATAGCACATCAAATCTAACCATATATAAAAAGAATTGGCACTACAACTTAGTGAGATATATTCTTGGTATGCAAAACTGATTAGAAAATCAATCAATTTAATCTGCAGCTTTTATATAAATGTTAAATAGGTATATAAAATTAATTGACATTGTATGTCATTAGAATATTACAAATTAAAACAACAATGAGTTATCATTACACACCTATCAGTAAAGGCAGAAAGAGTTTGATACAATAGATGAGTTATTAATGATTAAAAACAGTTAGAAAACTGAGTTTGAGGACCTCCTTTGCTGGATAAGGAACATTTACAAAAAAACTTACTGATAACACACTTAATCATGAGAACATTAATCATGAGATGCTTTCTTTCCAACATCAGGAGCAAGGCCAGAAGTTCTCTCCCTTTTCATCATCATACTGGAAAACTGTAGCAAATACAATAAGAAAGAAATGTTATGCTGATTGCTTTGCTTTCAGATTATAATTATCTATACAGAAAACCTGAAAAACTTGGTTCAAACCTCTGGAACTAAGCAATGGTTATGTCCAAGTCATAAGATAAAAATTCAGCAGACAAAAGTCAATTAATTTCATGTATAACAATAACAAATGAATAGAACATGAAGTATAATTTCAATACTATTTATATCCTAAAGATGAAGCTTATAAATCTAATAGATATATTCAAAATATATACAGAGCAAATTAAAACTGATGAATTGAATCAAAGAACAAAATAAGTGGAAAGATATCCCATGTTCATGAATAGGAAGCCTCAATATGGTCAGAATGTCAGTTCTTTTTATAACAATGTATAGATTCAATGTAATTCTCATAAAAATTTTAACAAGTTATTTTGGGATATTAAATTCTGAAGTTTATATGGGAAGACAAAATATTCAGGGTAACCAATACAATATTGTAAGAGAAAAACAAAGTCAGAAATAATACTACCCAACTTCAAGATTTACTATAAAGCTGCAGTAATCAAAATAGTGTCATATTCATGAATAAATAAACAAATAAGTCAACAGAACAGACTAGAGAATCAGAGAATTGAAAAACAGACAAGTTATATTTTAGCTGATATTTGACAAAGGAAGAAAGATAACAAATAATCTTTTCAACAAGTGTTGCTGGAACAAATAGATATTGACATACCAAAAAGTGGACACCTCCTACCTGAAAAAAAATTCCTGCGAGTCTTATATCTTTTAAAAAATTATACCACAATGGAAAACAGGTCTAAATTTAAAATTAAAAACTGCAAAACTTATAGAAAAAACACCTAGATGAACTTGGATATGATTATGACTTTTAAAATATTCCACTAAATGCATAATCTGAGAAGGAAATAATAGTTAAGTTGAACCACACAAAAATTCAAAACGTACTGCTAAGATAATGAAGACAAATATAATATACTTGGAAAAATATTTACAAAATAAATTATCTTATAGAGGAACTCATATAAAATATACAAAGAAGCCGTAAGAATCAACAATAAGAAAAGTGAACATGAGGAAAAAAATTTATTTAAATAGTTGAAAAATTTCACCAAAACTGATGCACAAATATCAAGAAAGCACATGAAAGGCTATTTAGCATCATATGTCATTACAGTATCACAAATTAAAATAATGAGACATCAATTCACACCTATCAGAATAAACAAAAAAGAACTACTAACAGCACCAAAAGCTGGTAAAAATATGGAGAAACAGGAATTCTGAGTCATTGCTGTTGAGCACACAAAGAAGTATGACCATACTGAAAGATAACTTGGAAGTTTTATACAAAAATAAATAGTTGCATATCATACAATCCAGCAATTGTGTTCCTTCACAATTAATAACCCAGATGAGTAAAATATTTGTGGCCACACACAACTTTGCATGCATGCTTATGACATCTTTATTCATAACTGACAGAACTTGGAAGTTACAAAGATGTCTTTTAATGGGTGAATGGAAAAATAAACTGTGGTCCACACAAACAATACAACTTAAGAGAAGTGAACTATCAAGCCACAAGAAGAAGTGGAGGCAATTTAAATGCATTAATCAGTAAAAGACGTCTATATAAAAATGCTACCATTGTATCATTCAAACCTGTAATTCTGGAAAAGGAAAACTAGTGACAGAAAAAGAGATCAGTGAATAGGAGAAGACATAGAATTTTTAAGGGAAAGGACCTGTTCCATGTGATATGACAATGGTGTATAGAAGTTCTCATGTGTTTGTCAAAATTCGTAGAACATATAACACCAAATATGAAAACCCTCATGCAAAGCATGGGCTTTGAGCGATAATGACACATTATTGTAGGTTCATTGATTGTAACAATGTGTGCTCAGAGGGAGGATGGTGATAAAAGAGGAGTCTTGGATCTGTAGGGGAAGGAGACAGAAAGAAATCCCCAACTCCTACTCAATTTGGTGGTGAACCTGAAAATGCTCTAAGAAATAAACCATATTGAAAACAAAAGCAAACTAAACCACTTGCCTATGAGCCTGGCTAAGGTAAAAAGCTTGATCATATTTATGCTGGTGAGAGTATAGAAGGACTGGAACTCTCACATCATGTTGGAGGGAATAAAAATTACAGTATAATTTTGAGGGGGTAGAGTATGTCAATTTCTCAAAAATGTATACCCCTACATAAGAATCAGCCAGACCACTTCTAGATATTTATATAGGGGAAATAAAAGAATATGTTCAAACAAGCATTCACAAATATTCATAAAATTCTTATTCGTTGAAATCAAAGTATGGAAGAAAATCTCCATAAGTTCATCAGAAGTTGAACTGATAGGTAAATTGTAGCATCGATACAGTAGAATTCATCAATAAAATAAGTGAACCACAAATGCATGCTATGACATGTGTGTATCAAAATAAGTATACAGAGTGAAAAAAGCCAGAACATGTGCTATACAATTACATTTGTATAAAACTCAAGGAGATGAAAATGAATGTATAGTGACAGAAACAGATGGCACTTATAGTAGAGAGGGCAGGGCAAGGTGGTATTTTCCCAAACACCAGTCAGATAACTCACAGCAGCCTGGCTCCATAAACATGGATTCATTCCTAGATTTGTACCCAGCCTGTCTTGAAAGGGACTGCATAACCTATTTAACAATATCTGCTGGTGATTCTGATTTTTAAACCTAGTTTGGACTTGTATAAATGGTACTTTTTTTCAATATCTTTGAAAGTCTAGAATTGTTTAAAACCCCAACTTGAGCAAAGGAAAATCTGGATGAATCCATGTCTAATTTCATTCATTGAAAGGGAGAGTCTAGAAAAGACCTTAAAATTGCTGACCCTTGAGTGAAAATATATTTCATGTATTGCAGAGAAATGAGGATTTGAATTTAATTGGGCTATTCTCAGAGCATTCCAAATCACTATGGGAGACAGGCTATGTGTCTGTCTCTGTCTCTGTCTCTATGCGTCTGTTTTGTACTACTATATATAACATGACATTGTATTTACCTCATAAAATGTTCTTAGTTATCTTCATTCTGATAATTAATTATGGTTACGATGCAACAGAATTTGCCTTGGAAAATTCAAATAGAAGTAGACAACTGAATTGCTCTATAATGCCATTTGAAGACTGTGAGATTATCTGGTACCTTTACCTTAACTTGTATCATTGCTTCCTGGCTGGTCTTTAAATTCCACGAACCTGTTATTTATCCCAGTGAACCTCATGATGCAAAGTTTCTGGGGGAGGAAAGGAATATAGCCCTTTTTAGCCCAACCCAATGCCTAGAGTTTTTAGATAAATAAAACTTGAGTCTTGCAGTTGGACAAAGTTGCATCTTCTACAGGAATTTGAGATTATATTGCCAGAATATTCATTATTCTGAAGGATTTGAGAAATAGTGTCATGATTTCATCATGACTCCTTGTTCTGTCTCTAAGCCACACTGGGTAAAACTTTCACTTTTCTGGCTGATGCATACTGCCAGCCTAACATCAGCTTCTCTCATTTGGTGTATCTATATTGCTTAAATTACTTTTTGGGGATCAAAAAGGTCCTGTTCTGGACAGAAAGACATGCTCAGGGAAGTCCTGCCTCTCAGCTCCTACTGGTTTAAGGCATTCACTGTCTCTATTAATCACTATATCCTTGTCAATTCATAGCTTTTGCCTTTTCAGGCAAAGCCTGTAGTATCATCTGTCAACAAAAACTATAGGTCTCCCTGGCCAGAGTTGGGAAAGAAAAGAGAGTTTACACATAAAAAAATCCAGTTGTGATGGTTAGTGGTTTGGGCAAAATCACATTGTCAGAGACTGGTAAGGGACCAGAGGTCCTTGTCCTGATCCCTTAGGAAGTATAAAACTGGTTCCCCATTCAGACTTACACAAGTTCTACACATATTTATGGAGTTCACTGTACGCCTGTGATAGTGAGAGGCAATAGAGTTAGAGATGTGGGAAAGTGCATTCTTGAATTCAGTAACCCCTTTATGGAAAAAGGAACAAGACTGTCTTTTTACCTGTATCAGGAAAATTTATCCAATCTATAGTTAAGAAAATATATCTGTTAGCAAAAATAAATAAATTACGTAAAATAGTATTCAGTTGACATTCTCGTAACAATCATCTCAATAAGTATTTAACATTTATTGAGCACTGATCACGTGCTGTGTAAAAACCATGTTTATTGTGTCACTCTGTCCAACAACCCTCAACAATTAGGCTACGATAATTAAATACTACTACAATACCAGTTTTCTAGGTGAAGAAATGATTTGGAGAAGTGTCTTATCTGAGGTCATGGAACTAATAAGTGCAATGTGGACCCAAGTATAAATATGTCTTATAGCAAAGTCTCAAATCTCACCTGAGACAACCCATTATAAAAGCTGATTTCATCACTGGGAGAGGAAGAAAGGCTTAATTTCATCACTGGATTGTGAGTGTTGTTTGTGAGGAAAGCTAGTGAGACTCCAGTGAAGTCTGGACTTTTGGGACCATTGTCTGGGCATAGTTTTATCATTGGCATCTAGAGAATCCCATGGGTTAATAATCTACTCCGTTTTGTGGTATTTTGGAACATTTGGAGAGAAAGTCACTCCGTGAACATAAAACTAATCATTGCATATCTCGAAGCTTGCTGGAAAAAGTTAAACATTTCAACAAACCCCTCCACTAAAAGTGTATTCAGCATTTTCCCTCCTCAGAAATGACTTGTAAGTTTGTGCTTTTAATTATTATCATTCTCCTCTGAAATTACAGGCAAAGCACTCAGTGATATTTGAAACATCAATTACTGGCCTGCAGCCCTCTGCTACTGTTTCTCTGCCTGCTGCCAGGGCTGCAAATCCATTTTCTGCATTTCTTTCAGATTTTCTGAACAAAATTATGGAAAATCGCTGTTGGCACATGGCATTTTTCAATGGTCAGGGTTATTGAATTGTGCCGTTATATGTTACTTGGAGAAGACATTCCAACTTAAAATGCCAGCCTTAAAACTATCAGAACATTTTCTCCAACCTGGGCTTCATAAATTTTCCACAGGAAAAAGCTGAGGAGTCTGTCTCAGCTTCGCCTGGAGCTCCTACCAGCGTAACTACACAGTTGTGATGCCTTAGGTTACTGATTTTTAGCTCTGTGCATTCTCTGTTTTGGCTTTGCACTTTCTCACACTGTGTGGCCATAGATTTGCTGACTTCCTTTTGAAGGGCAATCATCTTGTCACTAGGGCTCTCTGAGTCCTCTAGAAAGAAAGTGAGTGAGACAGGGAGGGAGGGAGAGAGAGGAGAGGGAGAGAGAGTGAGAGATTTTGAATTTGCCTTCTCAGACACTACATTTAAGGCCTAATCTGGGTTGCAATCCTTCAAGACCAGCTCAAACTCAGGATTCCCAACCCGATTTTATCTGCGTTCCAAAGCAAAGGTTACACACAAATAAGGATTCTGGAAAATTCTCTCTGCAAGGCCACATGATCATTCTGTTACTGCTGCCTGTCAGTTCTATTTCAAATATTTCAAGCTCATCAACTTCTTTACTATCCTTGAACTTTCTTTTCAATTCTTCACTTTTCTTATATTTTGCCTCTCATCTCTTCTTTCTCCAGTGTATATTTCATGTTGCTGTCAATAGACTATTTTAACGACTTACATTAGTTTATCCAACAGATCATCCAACAGGCACAGCTCCTCAGGTATGAAGTTGGTGATCTGGTCCTGAGCCTTCTTCTGGTTACACCTCTCCTATTTTTCAGTATCCCCTAGCCTACGTTGGTGCTTGTCAGTATTTCCTGAAAAGGCAGAAACATTCCAGATATTTACCATAATATCCCATTGCCAGCCAATACCTACTGCTCATAGTTTAGCAAACATCAATGTGTTCCAGGTCTTGACTCAAAACTCAACTTCTTATTAACTGCTTTATTCACAGCACCCCAGAGATTCATGTTCTCTGTACAACACATTCAAATCTCCAGACACTCAAAAAGAGGAGAGAATTGGGGAGCAATATAGGAAACAAACTCTGGGGTCAGATGGATCCAAGTGCTGCTACTAATTACTTGGGAAGTTTTAATCAAGGTGCTCATCTTAGCTAAGCCTTAGTTTCTGCGTCTATAATTTTTTTAATTTTTTAAATTTATTTTGGTATTTGTTTTTTGTTTTTGAATCAAAGGTTGAGGTAGGGTTCAGGCTGGCCTTGAATTTACTATGTAGCTCAGTCTGGTTCCAAATTCTCAGTAATCCTCTCGCCTCAGCCTCCCAAGTGTTAGGATTACAGGCATGTGCCACAATTTCTGGCTTAATTTTTATTTTTATTAGTACATGTTTGGAGTACATACCCATTGCATTCATTGTGGTATTTTGATATATGTATATAATATATCTTAACTATTTTCATATTCCTTTTCCCTCCTTCTCTCCCTCTTAAAAATTTAGGATGTCAATATATACTTACAAAGTTGTTAATGGTATTCAATAAACTCACTGATTTAAAATGTGGATCTTGGAGTAAGTGTGGAACAAACTATAAAAATAACTATTACTATCATTGTCACTTTGATTATTGTAGAGTAACTTACTACATGTTATTACAATTATTTTTATGTGTCTCTTTCTGCATTTTATTTTTATATGTCTTCTACAAAATATGTTTACCTTTTTTTCCTGTTTCTCTAGTATCTAGGATAGCCTTACTGGCTAACGTTAGTTTTTCAGTTAATATTTTTTAAAAGAGCAAATTAAGCTTTATCTGAAAAATCCCAAAAGTACCCAAAACTCAGTATATAAGAGGTAACAAAAACCATTAGCTTCCCTCAGAGTATCTAGAGAGTGTAGAACAATGCCTGTCATATAGCAGTTGTTAGTATAGAAGACAACTCTATTACAGTTGAAATTAATTCATCCAAATACCTTTTAAAGACTGCAAATATGAATTTCTGTGAGAGTTGAGATATTTGGTTAAGCTGTGTGTGTGTGTGTCAGAGATCCCATGAATACTTATTTAAAAACCATATAAATCTTATACTGCCTTAATTTGTTCTCTAGGAATCTGGACTGCTCCAGTGTATCTTGCTTAAACTTAGCTTTTGGGTTCCTGGCTAGAAGAAAACATCATACAGAGATGGTAGGCCCTACCTTGTTCATGAAACCCTGTAGTCGTTTTATGTATGTTTTGAGATCTGGGGTAAAATATAATTCCTATATTTCATAAGACATAACTGCAATCATATGCTATATATCTTTTTGATCTTACCTCATCAAAGGTTAGTCTTAAACTCCACATCCTTAATCACAGACTGGTGATACATCCAAATACCTCTTCATTTCACTGATTGGTCTGCATGTTGCATACTATTATTTTAGTGTCTTGCATATACTAATTATGCTTCGCTAGAGTAATTGCTGTAGGAAGGCATCATCTTCTACTGACTTGGGTTAACACTCGGTGTATCTTCTCAATGTGTTAAGAAGAGCATCTTCAATGTTGTATGAAGTAACTGCCATAAATGACATTTGGGACTAAAAGAAAGAGAAAATGATTGACCCCTCTGTTCCCAATATAAAGAAGGAACATAAAACTACTAGTATTTCTTCAAGTGCAACCAGTTTGTATAGCAGTGTCCAGAAGATAGCAATTAGCAGAATGAGCCTTTATTTAGATTGACAAAGAATACAGATTATGACCTAGTGTTGTCTACTTCTAGGTATTTTTGAATGCTCTGTTCTCTATCTGGTATTAGAGAGAAATCTGTCCTGGACTTCTATCCCTACTCTTTAGGTTAGATTTGATCTTGGCTGAGATTTTTACCAACTCCAAAACTGATATTTTTGGAGGTAGATAATGACTTTGCTGGAGTAGTGGGAGACAGAAATGAGATTTTCTGGTAGCAATAGGCAGGCATGCTAAGATTTCCTCATTTTCTTATTTACTCATAATTTTAAAAATAGTTCTGGATCCTTCCATAGATAAGACTCTCTATTAAGTGTTAATAACACAATGGTGAGAGGAAGATGAAACACAGTTCTTTTATTACATTCTAGTACAGGAGTTGGGAAACACTGACTGCAAAGAGTTAGATAGCAAATATTCATGGGTTTGCAGACCATGCATCATTTGTTATAACTACTTAACTCTTCTATTTTAGTGCAAAAAGAGCCAAAGACAATGTATCAATGAATGCACAGGTTTGTGTTTCAATAAATCTTTATTTATAAACAGAGAGTAGATTGGAATTGATCTATAAGCTATACCTTACCACCTTGGTTTAAGAGATTAGACAGTGTAACCCAACGATCATATGGATATGTGAAAAGAACATGGCTGTAGTTGAATGCAAAGCTAAGAAAGCTCACACAAATTGAAATGGAAGGATGGAAGGGGCTAGAAAGAAGAAAAGAAAAGGGGGATAAAATGGTGCATGAGTGACGTGGTTGGAAGGGCCCAGAACATGCAGGACTTCATGGCCTTCGTGAGAGCTCTCTTTATCCTCAGTGACCTGGGACCCCCGCTTGGTGACTGCTTCTTACATGAGTATCTCAGGCTAGTTGGACTTTTGGAGAAGGACTGATGACCGCAGCTGTGGTCCTCTTTTCAGGTGAATATAGAAACACTCTTCTGTGACCTCATAAGAAGCCTGAGAGTTGCAAAATGAGGTTGTTCTCTTTTCATTCTCTCTCATCACGCAGAGTAAGAGGAAATGAAAACATTAGAGGAAGCCAAGCTTGTTTTTAGTGCTTTCTTCTGATGTCTTGGGTACCAGAACTCAGCTCCTTTTCCCTGGGCATTTTTCTTGCTCTCTTTTGACCTAAGCATCTTCATCTTGGTGACACATCTAGGGAAACAGCAGGTGTGGACTAGGCTGTATCGTTCTTTGCTCATTTCCTGGGGGAACATCACCATTCTCCTGGAGCTTCAATGTATATTGTCATAAAATGGCACTTGTTCTGCTCACCTAAAATGTTAAAATGAAATTCAACATCTTTTTTCTTTTGTCATCTATATAACACTACAAAAAAGGTGAAATGCAAGAATGGTGGTGATGGTGACAGAGGATCAGAAACAGAGAATGATGGAAGTATGGTGACAGACCATGTAATAGGTTGTCATTTCTGAAGCATTTATTCAACATACATGTATTGAGAACTTGTGTCAGGCTTTAGATGATAGAAATACAGTTGTTAGGAGAAAATTTGTGTGAGCCTTCTCCTTAAAGATTTTACAGTCAAGTGGAGGGAGAAGATCATTAAAAAGATTGTTCATCCAAGTAACCTAATTATGTAAAATGATATTTTACTTACAAGTATAATTAAGCAAAGGGTGCTATCACAGGTATGGGGGAAGGTAGGAGTCATGAAAAGAAAGACTTATCAAGGAAGTGAAATTTGAACAGAGACCTGGATGGTATTGCAATTTGAGTGAGCTCATCCAGATGAAGAGTGTAGGTAAAGAGCGCGGAAGATCACGGTGGTATTTAAATGTGGAAATAATTAAGAGTGGCATGAGAATAAAATGAATGAAGAGAAGGTGTGGTGTGTGGGGAGTTAATTGCATAAGGATAAGTGAAGAGTAAAAGATAAGGTAGGAGGCTGGGTCATCCATCCCTTTGAGAAATGATGATAAGACCAGGCCTGTGATAATAAAGAAGAAGAGATGGGGGCAGTTATAATTTAGAGGTAAAGCTGATGGGGTCTGTGCAAGAATTAGAGGCACAGGTAAACCGGAGGGGAAACATGAAAAACAACTCCTAGGTAAACTGGAGAGGGTGGGGAACCTGATTGCTTGAAAAGTGGGAGAAAGAGGAGAAACTATACATGTACGTGTGTGGTGTGAATGGGGTGTATGTGTGTGTGTTGAGAAAAAGAGAAAGAGAGAGAGAGCACATGGGATTTAGATAGAAAAGTTAAATACTTTTCTATGGAGAGTAACTTTTCATTTACTTTATATGACATACCCAGCTGGATGTTTTTGCTGGGTGAAATGATCATTTCTCAGGCAGTTGAAATTGACCCCTGACTAAAAGTATAAGTTTTGGAGCCAGCTTTTTTGGGGGGTTCAGATCCTACCTGAGTCCTGTGTTAGGTGGAATAATGGCCCAGCAAGATGCCCACATCTAAAGTCTAGGAACTTGTGAATATCTTATATTATGTGCAAAAGAGAATTAAAGTTATAGGTAAAGTTGAGATTGCTAATTAGTTGACTTTGAGATGAGAAGATTTTCCTGGATGATGGAAGTGAATCCAAAATAATCACAAGGGTTCCTAAAAGTAAAAGAAGGAAGCAAAATCAGGGTATGAAATATGACAGGAGCATTGTCAGAGAGATTTGATGGTGCTGATTTTGAAAATGGAAGAAGAAAACCAGGAGTCGAGGAATATAGGTGGTACCCACAAGCTAGAAGACACATCCAAAATTATTCTCCCGTAGAGCCTCCAGGAAGGAAGAGATCATTGCAAGCACCAAAGTTTAATTCAGTGAAGCTAATCTGACTTCTAATGCGCCAATTCAGAGGAGCATAAATTTGTGTTGTTTTAAGACACTAAGTTTGTTACAGCACAAACATAAGACTAATGCATCTACTTACTGGAGTCTGTGGAAAGAGATTTAAATTTCTGTATCTCAATTTTTTCATGTGTTCAGTGGGGATGATTGAAATACCTACTTTACAGAAGTGAACATCAATTAGGGCAGTATGCGTAGCTCACTTACCAGATGAACCCAGCGGGTAGAAAATACTCAACATTAGTTCCTTCCTGTTTCAGCCTTCCCCAGACTCAAAGAAAAGATACTTTTCTCAAAGAGAGGAGTGATATATTGGAGGCCACTGACGTTCAACAGTGACTTGCCCATGCCAACAGGTTATGATTTGCCGAAGTCACCTGAAGAACCAGGGCAATTTTAGCCCACAGTACCTGGCGTAAATTAAGTATATTTCCAATTACTTACCTATTCTAGGTCCAGAGATAGAAAAACATCTGCCAGCTGCTTGTCAAAGTGAGGCACGAGCCTGAGAAGCCTGTTTTTCAACCTTCAGTGAGGTTGCTACTCTTCCCTAAGGAAAAATACAATAAAATCCCAAGATGAAAACATCTGGAGTTGTTAGAGAAGAGTATTAGTATGCTTCACAGCATCCCACAGTCCATAATACTCAAATTATCAGCAGATAGCCATTATTATAAATTATTAACTATTTGTGAGTGGAAGAATTTCCATATTTTAATATTTTTTTTCATATTAAATCTTCAAAACATCTTTTTTTTCTTGCTAAACTAGGATTATTGGGAGGACAGATTTTTTTCCTCCTAGTTTTACGGTGCTCCTTTGGAGGAAGGGAGTAATTGTCTGAGCTCATGTTGGGAGCCCGGATCTCTGTCCCGGAAAACTTTCTGTTTTGCACAAAGGTGTACATACTTGAATCTGTGGCCATGACCCTGCCCAGTCACACACCCTGTTTTGGCTCTCAGCTGGATTCTGGAAGGAATTGGCTGATTTATATAGTAAGATGAGGTTCGCTTTCCCTGAAACTGTGTGATTCATTTCTTTTTTGAAATTAGCTAGTTATGCCCCATTATTGTCTCAGTAATCTATGTCTATCTTCTTATCTTCTACTCTACTCTGTGGTTATGACCTTGAGGTCATTCCTGATAATTCCTTGACTAGAGCTTGGGCAACTGAGTTCCAGTATTCCCAACTTCTGACACTTGATTTAACACGATAGCCCCTAAAATTTGATTCTTAGAGTCTATTTCTTTCTGCCTAAAGTTTCCAATTGAGTCATTTGAGAGAAGAGAATGGATGGTTCACTAAGATATTCTACAAAAAGTAACCCTGCCAAAGTATTATTTGGGTGAATGAGGATTAAGCCAGGCATTGGATTGATTATATGGCAACCTCTCTTTAAAAAGATGAATGTTTGATTTAATACTTGACCTACAATACAAAGAAGATCACAGCTCACATTTTTGCCCCTAAAAAGGAATTACTCTTCCCAAACCCCAGAGCAAAGTAGAGTCTGGCTTTCTGATTATACGTTTCATTGCAATGTAGTGATGTAATGCCATACATGATAAAACTAGGGAGCTGGGCTTGAATTGAAGTCAATTGAAGCTTACAGGCTTAATCCAGGTTTGACTAGTTCAAATTTGTCCAGCCATGATTTCTGGTGCAAGTATTTGAGGTTAGAATAGCTTATGAGTGACACGGGCCATTGGTTGGTTTTGTTTGCAATTCGATGGGCTGCTGCAAAGGAAACTTTGCTCATATGGTTTTGCAAGCATTATTTTGAAGGGAAAACTGAGTTATTTTCTGCACTCTGGAAGTCTTAGAAAGAAAGTTTTTCACTAAAGTTTTGTTGAAGTCAAATGAGTGTGAGCAGGTAGAGGCTGTGTCAAGGATTATAAAGGAGCTGGCAGGTTTGGTTTTGTGTGAGTTTGTGCGTAATCCCTGGTTTGTTTAACTAGGTGATTCTGGGTCAAGGAGCAGTTGACACAAATGATTACAGGCACATTTACAGATTGTGCATTGGCCTCAACTCCACTCGCACACACAAATGGCTCTGTGTTTTCCCCACCGTCTATAACACCCTGAATACTTCCTGAGAATTTTGCCCATGTAAAGCATAGGTCTGTTTATCAGTGAAGAGTTCAGAATAACTCATATAGAAAGGTTATTGCTATCACTGCATTCCTCAGAAAGTTTATTTCAAACTAAAATAGTGTTTGAAGATCAGGACTTTGTGGCTTTACAAACCAAAAATGTACATGGGGATGACTACATTTTATTGACATATAATAGTTGCACATACTTGTAGCATCTAATACAATAATTTGATATATGTGTACAATATGTAAAAGAATATCAGGGTAATTAGCACTTTCATCTCAATCTTTTAACCTTTCTTTTCATTGAAAAATCTTAAACTCCTCTTTTCTAGTTCTTTTGAAAATATGTAATAAATTGCTGTAAATTTTAGTTACCTCTCAGTGCTGTAGAACTGTAGAACATTGCTACTATCTAACTGTACATGGATACCTGATATTCAATTTCTCTATCCTATCTCATCCATACAATTCCTAACCTCTACCAGTCACTATTCTACTCTCTACTTCTATGAAATCAACTGTTTTAACTTCACATATGAGTGAGTATATTCAGTACTTTTCTTTCTCTGGCTGGCTTATTTTACTTAATATAATGTCTTCCAGTTCCATCTATGTTCTATCATTTGAATTTATGCAAATGAGATAATGAACACATTTTCAACTTTGAGATGTTGTGTCATTTTCTGATAGTGTTCTAGCATTCCCCAAATAGAATGAAACACTCTATTCATGCATACCCATAAATAGTGATTGTTTGAAATATGATAGAAGGAGCAGGTATACTCAAGGACCTTGAAGTGGTTTTAGCAATATAGTGCATAGGGAGTTGAGGTTGGATAAATAAGCAGGTTTCAGATAATGCCAGTCTATCACTTTACTGAAGAATTCCCAGGAATGCCTCCTTTACAATTCCTCTTCCCATCACCACGTCCCCCAACTCCTCCTCTCTGATGAGTTAGTATTACTGAAGGTGAACTATCTTGGAAATCTTACTTTGCCCATTTCCTGGCTCCATAATTCCTCCTGTTATATATGAGAGTTTCTTAACCTAGGACTACTTAACCTAGGACTAGCTTCAAAATAACTTTTCATTCTTGAATTTTTCTAAATGCCACATTCCTGGTCTATCTATGGCTTCTTTCTCACTTTAATGCCACCCATGGGGCAGTTTTTGATCTCTCAACTTTAATGTGTATTGTAATATCTGAGTCTATTTCTGTTTGTTCTTCTAAAACTCAGGTATTTCCAGACACATAAGGGTCCATTTGGCTGAAAGACGTCAGATGTGTCCGTGGATATTTACTGGCACTGATGCCTGATGAGAGCCTGTTGTCCTCTGTAGGAAGATGTTCAAGCTGTGGCCTTCCCTTATCCCCACGACTCCCCCTCCAGCTTTTTCTTCCCCTAATTATAACCTGAGTTGAATCATCTCATATAGCTGGTGGTGGTTATGGTTTAATGTCTGCTCTAATAGTTACTTAGTCTTTAGGAAAAGTAAGGAAAGTGGTTGGTTTGAAACTGGCTAATTCTCCTCAGGACTGAGGTCATGCAGGGAGGTTTGGTAAGAAGACACAGAATATCTTTAAAAACCACTGAAGAAACAGTGCTCAGAGTTTCCATTCAGCCATCCCCCAAATATCTGTCTCATTTTAATTCAGATAAGTAATAAGAACACAATAGAGCCATGGAAAAATGCTGCCTACTCTCACAGAGGGATTCAACTTTAATTCCTCCTGCTAGGAAAAAAATGTGAAACCAGAAGTTCTAAAACTTGCATGTGTTCAACATTTACTTGTGTACTTATAAAAGTACCAATTCCTGGGCTATCATCCCAGGTGATTCTCATTCACTGGGCCTGATGGAAGGGCTTAGTAAAATGCATTACTCATAATCAGCATGAAATGATTCTGAGAAGGAGATGCATGGACATATTTAGAGAATTAGGATCCCACTAGTTTTGCTTGATGAACTATGAGCTGAAGCAGTGATGCACTTTAACTGTATAAATAGTTGAAATAAAATATCTTCAGGCTTACTAGGGTATAAAAATGTTTAGGGTCTAATTAACATTTAAATAATAAATAACGTTTGTTAATTAGACCACAACCCTTTTTATTCCCTAGTAATTTTTTCCTTCTCAAAGGAAAGAAAACAAACTGCAAATTGAACAAACACTAAAACTAAAGGCTAGAAAATAATAACAACAAAGGGAAAAATACACAAAAAATTTATTGTATTTTTATAAACTGTAACTTTCTATTTAAAAGAAATATAGCTAAAATATAGTTCAATATAGTTTCATATTTATTATGAAAAGTTCTTGCTCTAGTATAAATTACTGTACAGTTATAGCGGTGGTCTAACATGGCGGAAAGCCAAAGTGGGGATGCTTACCATGTCCTGCTTCTTCTTCAGCCCTAATTGCAACTTCCCTTCCTGTTTGCACACACAGAGAATTCCAATAGGTTCCTCACAAGTCATCAATATCCGCCCCATGCACCACTTCCAATCAGAGGTCAGAAAACCCTCTGCCTCTCTGTATCGGGTCAAAGAAGACAGCCCAGCCGCTATGGGTTGTGTGCTCCTTTCCATGTCCTGAATTCAATAAACCTGTCCATTTTGTACTTTTGCTTCTCTATTGCACCAGAATACTCTAACAATTAACTCAGTGATTTTCCATTTTAGGCATTTCTATGAGAACAATTATGGACCTAAACACAAACATGAAGATATACGAATGTTCACTGTAGTATTATTCAAAATATGAAAATTTTAAGATAGTACTTATGATATGTACATGGCTAAAATGTAAACATCTGTAATGTTAAATGTTCTGAAGTCATAAAAGTTATGCAATAAGAAATTAATTCAGCATTGTACATTTTTCTCTATTATGTGAAAAAGACAAAATGAAGTTCAAAGTTTATCCTAAATAATAACTATCAATGAGTGGTTTTTGTGGTATTATAAATTTTACTTTTTTCATATTTCTAACATTTTCCACAATGTGGATGCACACATTCTAGTTTTTTTGTTTTGCCTTTTTAAGACAGGGTCTTACTATGCAATTCAGGCTGATCTTGAACTTACTTTGTAGCCCAGGCTGTCATAGAACTTGCAGTGGTCTTCCTGCCTTGGTCTCCTGAGTGCTGGGATTACAGGCATGCAACTATTAACAACATTTTTTAAAGTTTTCTTCTAACTAAGTTTTCAAAGTATTTAAGTTTTCAAAGTATATCGAATACTTTGGAACAATATTTCTGGGAGATGATTTTTTTAAAGTAACATATATGACCAACTAAAACTTTAAAAACAATGTAGTACATGCCTGCAATCCCAATACTCAGCAGGCTGAAGCAAGAGGATGTTACAAATTCAAGGATGGTTTGAATTACATGACAAGACCTTGTCTCAACATAACAAGCAAACAAACAAAAAACCAACAGCAAAACCACAAGCTATTGAAACAGTTACAGAGCTACCAGTGAATTTCAAATTTCTGAGGAAAAAGTAACATCACTGTTAGATAAATTGGTTCAAAATATAATACAAGAGGAAGAGACAAGATGGCGGACTGGTAGGTAGCAGGAGAGAGACCCTCTCTGAGAGAGACAGCTCAAATGCCAGAATAAAACACCCTGGAGAGACCCAAACAGAGAGAGATAGACTCTCACAACACAGAAAGAAACTAAAGCGCAAAAACCTGCTCGAATAAGAGGTCCTGGGGCTACTATTAGTGAAGATAAGATCAGCGAGCACGGCACCCGCCTCGAGACGCCTGAATTCCACCCGACCTGAACAAGCGATCCGAGCCAAAGTGACTGGCTTGAGCCGCCGGAGCCCGGAGCTGAACAGCCCGGCGTGCAGCTCGCCGGGACCGGCACTGCACACGACCCACACAGAGGCACTGTGAATTCCCACCTCAACCGTGCTGAAGTCAGAGGTCGGGCAGTCCAGCAGTTCTCGGGGACACGGTGAGTGATGAGAATAAGACCCTCCCACGGGAAAGGGGAAACCGACTGGACGACATGTTGGATTTGGGCAGGACAGCACTAATTCCATAAGGAAGTGGCTTCAGCTGGTTATTCCCCTCGCCAAGCGGATTGGTGGAATCTGCTTGAACTAGGCCACGTCCCTGGTGGGGGCCCAGTTACTTCCCTGAGATCAGTGCACACTGATGCAGTGAAGGCCTGCAAAGGTTGACTGGCCCAGAAGGGAGGAGCTAGCGTACACTGTCTGTGGGTGAACTCTAATCTCTGATAACCTATTGAAGAGGGCTAAAGCTCCTAGCCTGTGCCCTCTAGAGGAGCCTTAAACAACAAGAAAAGGGTCTGGGAATTACACTGTACACTTGTATGGAAGGAACCAAAAACATGACGAAAGGGAGAAATAAGAAAACACTCCCAGCCCCCAACCCTGAGAACATTGATCCAGG
>PVJX010031383.1:0-21268 GCA_004027295.1 Dolichotis patagonum
AAAGTTAAATTCGGCTGAAAATTACTGGGGAAGAAAGGATAGCTACATGGGGGCAGGTCTCACCTATTATTTTTACGTACAGTCCTAAAAAGAGCTTCAGTCATTTCCCTAGTTGCCCAGCTAGTGAACTGTGAAGCTGGTATTCAAGTTGCTCCAGACTGCCTCCTCCCCCTCCAAGTCCTCTAGGAGTAAGGCATCAAATCAGCCGGGACCGGAGGCTGGGAACCGCTTACCCCCACCACGCAGACTGGCTAGCAGTAACCTCTGGTGTGCCTCGCCTTCTGGACTGTATGTTCCAGGAGACACCGGAACTCAGAACCTCAGACCCAAGCACAGTGTGCTTGCCCAACAGTGAGCAATAAATAGAGAATAAAGCTCGTACCCTCCAAGAAGTTGGGGGGTAGAAAGAATGTGGGTCTGAAGAGACGGGCATCTGGTGAGAGGTCGTACAGTGGCGATCAGGACTTTGGAGTCAAATCATTGGTTTTCATCTGAACCCCACTGGCTACAAGCTGTGTGATCTGGAATTCATGTCTTTTTTTCTCTGCTTTTTTGTCTTTGTCTATAAAATATACTGGGAGCCTTAGGTGGCAGAACCCATGTAAAGCAGTTGTTTGATTTTCATTTTGTTCATTGTATGCTAAGAAAGAGATAAGCAACATAAGCTAGATTCTAAAATAAATAGATTTTAGAGTGAAACCTTTCAGTTTTTGTCCATTTAGTATAATGTTGGCTGTTGGTTTGTCAGAGATAGCTTTTATCAGATTGAGGTAGAGACCACCAATTCTGAGTTTCAGTAGGTTTTTTTTTTATCATGAACAAGAGTTGGACTTTATCAAAAGTTTTTTTCTGCATCTACTGAGATGGTCATGTGATTTTGGTTTTTGGCTCTGTTGATGTGGTGTATTACATTTATTAATTTGCATATGTTAAGCCATCCCTGCATTCCTGGGATAAATCCCACTTGGTTAGGATGTATGATCTTCTTGATGATTTGCTGCATTCTACTTGCTAGTATTTTATTGAGAATTTTTGCATCGATGTTCATTAGGAAAATTGGCCAATAGTTCTCCTTTTTGGTTGAGTATTTCTCTGGTTTTGGTATCAGAGTAATACTTGCCTCCAGGAATGAGTTAGAAAGAATTGCTTCCCTTTCAATTTCACTGAAGAGTTTGAGGAGTATTGGCATTAAATTTTCTTGTATAATTCAGTTGTAAGTCCATCAGGACCTGAGCTTTTCTTTGTTGGTTTTTAATCACATTTTCAATTTCAGTAGCTGATACTGGGTCATTCAAAATTGTTATATCTTCTTGATTCAGCTTTGGTAATTCATACATTTCTAGGAATCTATCCATTTCCTCTGTGTTTTCCACCCTATGTGAGTAAAGATTTTCAAAGTAGTTATTCATAATCTGAATTTCCATAGGATCTGTAATAATTTCACCCTTTTTCATTTGTTATTGCATGAATTTGAGTTTTTTTCTTTTTTTTTGATATGGTTGGCTAGAGGTTTATCAATTTTGTTTATTCTTTCAAAGAACCAACTCTTCAATTCATTAATTCTTTTATATTGTTTTCTTAGTCTCAACTGTGTTGATTTCTGCTCTCATCTTTATAAATTCCTCTCTTCTATGAGCTTTGGGCTTGATTTGCTCTTCTTTTTCTAGAAGCTTGAGGGGTAGCGTTAGCTTGTTGTTTGTGCTCATTCTGTTTTTCTGATGTGGCAGTGCGTTGCTATATGTTTCCCTCTCAGCACCCTGTTCATTGTGTCTCACATATACACTGACTTATTTTGCCTCATGCCTTCACAGGTTCTAGCCCTCTGTCACTTGGCTTCACTGTCTTTCACTTGTGACGAGGCAGAATGTTGTGGGGGAGAGGCAAGGCAGAGCACGGCTACTCACTGTAAGAGCACACTACTCTTATACTTAGGGAAACCTCAGTGTAGAAGGAAGGGGCCATCTGTGCCTTCTCCCTGGCTCTTGGCTCCTTGTGTAAGAAAGATGGAATCTACAGAGACACAGGGAAAGCCAGGGACTCCAGAGGGCCTCCAGGAGAAATACAGCCCTCTGAAAATAGTTAAAATTACCTTTAACAGCTTGCTCCTTCAGAGGGAGCAGTTACATGTGGCTATCAAACAGCAGTGTTAGCTATCAGTTGTGGCTATCAAACAACTGTGACTATCAAACCAACAGTGAGAAGCCTGGATAGCTGGACATTCCAGTCAGATAGACTGTCAGCCTAGCGCCTACCTTAATAACTGTCTTTGCTTTCACAGACGTAGAAAGCTTTTATTCTTTCTGATTCTTCTCATAAGAGATCTCTGTTAATTGACCTATGAAAAGTTCTGACTGGTCTATTTATAGTTACAAACCTAAAAACTATAAAAGGGCTATTGTAATTCAACGTGGCCAAATACATCTACATATACTGTGGTCTATTTTTAAAAAATTTTTAGTCTGTTAACAATTATCTGAAGTGTTCTTGTCTGTCTGTCAACAATGTTCAGTTTGTGACCAGTTGCAACATCTACAAATGATTTGTTTGAGTGTACCAATTTCTTCTCCTTTTTCATTTTTTGATTTTTAAAATTTTTATGTCTGCAATATAAGTTGGCTTGTAGATAAGTGTCATTAGCATTAAGGATACTCTTCCACTCCAGCTGACCAAAATTATGTCAAGACTGGTTTTACAAATAATGAATATTTCAGTCTGTGTACAATAATTTGGGAGTCATTGATCAAGAATAATACGTTAATTGTTATGATCTGGTTCTCATGAGTCATCTAAAAACTTTGCTAATTAAATGGGAACTTCTTATACTTAGGGAAACTGTGGGATGAAACTCCTCTTGATAAATAAAAGAACAGCTGACTGGAAACATTTATTCCAATCTTTATTCACTAATGGAACCCAAATAATTTCCATATCTCTATGGCAGACACATCCCAGTAAACACTGTAAACATATTATTGGAATATGTTTACATTGGTTATCATCAAAGATTAAGTGTTCTGTGGGTAAAACAATAAGATTTTCTTATTAAAACATGCTCTTAGTATAAAACTAAAAGATGAAGTTTTCAATATAGCTATGACACTCATTATTGCTAATTACTTGCTATACTAAATGTATTTATGCCTCCCAGGTGTGTAAGTATTCTAAGGTATAAAACTAGAATAGTTTACGGCGATAACATTTTATTTTGGACTCAGATCTCTACCTTTCTCTTGTGCTCCAGCTAGTTATGATTAAGGAGAAGCTGAGCCAGTATGAGACCAGCAGTCAGATGGTAGCTTTCATAAACAAAGCAGATGTGATGTGTGTGTGATATATGTGTCTCTGTGCTTAGAACTGCTCAGGTACTGCGCAGGCCAGACAATGGCACATGCTTCTTCAATGACATCCTATTAAAGGATAACAAATTAGGTGAGAGCTTCTGTGTGTACTAGGTGGAGGTGACTGGCCATAAAGGCTATTCTATACTGAGACATTTAAATATGTTTCAAAGATGATACCATGATTGTCATGCAGAAATACTACATGTGGCTCTTATCTCAAGTTTTCTCTGTAAAACTTTATAATTTTTGTCCGTTAACATTCTCCAGGGACTTGACTTCCAAAATAACTGTAATTCTTTTTTTTTTTTTTTAATGGTACCGGGGATTGAACTCATGACCTCCTGTTTGCCAAGCAGGCACTTACGCCTCTAAGCTAACCCCCGGCCCCAAATAACCGTAATTCTTAAGAAATAACAGTCCATTGGCTATACTTTATATTTCAAAGGACTTGATATCCACAGCAATACTGATGTTACTTATCTCTTCTGGTAATCAATAACTGAAGTTTGGAGACCAGAACTAGAAAAGTAACTGGGCTAAGAGGATAGCCAATATTTTGGCCCTGATCCTCCAAGGTCGAGCAGGACCCAGAACATGAGGAAAATTTTTCTACAGGATCCTGCAACTTTGGCAAGTCTCCCAACCTCCTGAGCTAGATCCTAGAGAAGAGGAATCACAAATGTACACTTTTCCAGAAAGAGTGTGATCAGTGAGGGAAAAGGCTTCTATGCTTTCACAGAAAGCAACAAGGTTAAGCAAAACCAGGACTCACTGGTGGCTGAAACTGATAGAGGAGCTGAGAGGCTCTGTGCATGGCTCTAAATGTAATGCCTGGGGAGACCTTACTGACCTTAATAGCCATCAAAAGGTTAATTTTTATTAGCACAGGTCTCATTTTAACTTGGTCTTAAACACCCAGCAGAACAGTATAATCAAAAGATGTATGAAAACAATAAATAAAAGTAAACAAAAGTAATAAAAGCTAGGTATAAAAAGGGACTGCAGTCCCTGACTCCTGCTGTCGGTTTCCAGCTACATTGGTAGCTGACCACTGTTAGAGTGTAGTGAAGCTAAAAAGAAAAAAAAACTACAGTGAAAGCTATAAAAACTCAACAAGAGTGATTAAATTCCTTAGCTAACATTGTCCTTCAAAATCACCAAACCCTCATTCTTCTTACAGCTAAAACTGGAGGGATTTGTGACAAAAAATATCAGACTTAAAGATAACCTCTGTCAGTAGAGGGGTCTGAGAGCCAGCTGGTTGCCGTCATTCTGCCACTCTCTAAAAGCAGTGTCTGGCTGTGGCTCTTTTCCTCAGCCTGCCTTTCCATTCTAGTGCTCGTGCTTTGACTATACATGCTTTAATGTCTCAGGAAATGTGTTTATTCTCACCTAGAGGCTACCAAATTCCAAGTGATCGTGCAGATGGGACCAATAACAAATGTGCCATACTCCTTTTACCAGTATCCACTGTAGCAGCAAACCCTAACCCCTCACTGAAAATATATACTTCAGTTTGTTAGTTGCTCAGGTAATAGTTCCTGTTCCAGTTGCTTCTGGTCTCTTAGAGATAGCTGGTCACTATGATGCACATTATATAAACCAATCACCAACTGACAAGCCATTCTGCTCCTGTACTTCCTTCTTGCTTATCCAATATAAGCCTGTCTTAGTTACTTTTCTCTCATTGCTGAGACAAAATACCCAACACCCAAAATTAAGGAAGATAAGGTCTATATAGCTCATTGTGTGTGAGGTTTCAGTCTATAATCAGCTGGTTCCTAGACAAGGTGGCATGGCACAGGGGCAACTGTGCAAGATGGCAGAAGACAGCAAAAGCAACAAGAGCAAAAGTAGGGGGAGAGTAAGCCTTTTTCCTCCCTTACAGTGTAGGCAAGCTACCTCACTGGGGTGGGTGTAACCCTCACACCATCTCCATGGCCTCCTCTTGCCCAGGATGAGGGTGTTTACAGTGTGAGGACAGAGGCCCCTGCTGAGTCAATTCATGACATTTCTAAACTTCTAAACAAAAGCCTAGACCAGCAAAGATCAGGGCCTGATATTTTTGGAGTAATCCCAATCAGGGCCTGCCTATGTAAATAAATCTGCCTCCAAATTCGAGGTGTCCTTCTGGTGTTTTTTCTTTCCATTGCACATTAGATAGAACTTTTCAGGGGAATTCATAACTGCTAAACTACAACATGACTTCCAGCCAAAGCCAACTAGATTCACTCGCTGGAGAAAGCGTCTGACTGCAGTCTCACCTACACTGACCCCTCTCAGCTCGAAGCAGCTAGATGAAATCTACCCCCTTTCTCCTGTAAGTGCAGTCAGGGTCGATCACCCTTTCGAAGGCCTGACTATTACAGACAGCTAAGTAAGGTAGAAATATTATAGGCAGTCAGATGGGCTAGGCCTTGGGGAGAGTCAGTGCAGAAGATGACAGCATCACAGCTGCGGCTAGAGGCACATTAAAGTCACAATGGTCAGAATTACATCCTTCCCTAAGGGATAAATGGGAGCTTGAGATTATCGGTAGCAGCTTTTTGAGATTTCTCACATAAATAGACCATTATCACGCTAGGGCTGGGCCATCCTCTCTGACCCACTAAGACTAGGACTGAAGACAAGACTAAGAGTATAGATTGACTGAGGTTAGTGATGGCATCCACCTGCCTCGCTGCTGTTGGATCAGTATTAGGCTAGTGGCTGTACTTGTAATCTTATTGGTTGATTATAATTTTGACCCATGTTTTACCCACCATGTAATTTTTTTTTTTAATTTCCCACCATGTAATTTTGCCCTATAAAACTTTCTCAGAGAAGTGGGTTGTTGGTAACCCGTTTGGAAACCCTCCTGTCTCACAGAAGCTATTCCTATTCCCCAATAAATTTTCCTACTTTGAAAAAAAATCAATCAGTAACAAATGTTGGCAAGGCTATCAGGAAAAAGCAATACTTCCGCATTGGTGGTTGGAGTATAAACTGGTACAACCACTATGGAAATCAGTTTGGAGATTTCCAAAAAAACTAATACTAGAGTTTCCATTTGGACCAGCTATTCCCCTTTTAGCTATCCTCCCAAAAGACTTAAGAGCATCATAGCACAGTGATTATACATACCCATGTTTATAGCAGCATAATTTGTGATAGCTAAATATTGGAAACAGTCCATATGCCCATCATCAGATGAATGGACAAATAAAGTGTGGTATTTATATACAATAATGTACCACTCTGCCATAAAAAGGTTAAACTTGAGTCATTTTTTAGGTAAATGGGTGTACCTTGGTATCATAATTTTAAGTGAGATAAACTGAGCACAGGTTTAGTACTGTTCTGTTTCTCTTGTGTGAGAAATCAAAAGTGTATATGGAGCAAAACTGAGGACAGATATGAGAAATTAAGAAGAACATCTCCACATGGGAACAAAGGGGGCGTAAGGAAGAAGGAAGGGAAAGGGATTTTTAAAAAAAGGAGAATGCAAGGGAAATAATGGAAACAAAGCTTTCGTAGATTGGAGGAGGGGAAGAAGGCTTGAAATGGAGGTTGGGACAAAGTGTTACGACTTACTATGTACAGGTACAAATTCATATGATGAATGATGAACAAATTCTGGAACACATATACTTTTCCATGATTCAGTTTTGAAACAATACCTTGATTTTTATCTATTTATGTTCTGTGTTAGTCTGGTTTTCATCACTGTGGCAAAATACCTCAGATTAAAACAAAATTTTTTTTGGAGACAGGATCTTGCTATGCAGTTCAGGCTGGCCTTCAATTCACTTTGTAGCCCAGGCTGGCATTGAACTCACAGCAATCCTCCTGCTTCAGCCTCCTGGGTGCTGGGATGACAGGCGTAAGCCCCTGCATCTGTCTACTCCTTTCAGTTAGACCCTGTCTCCTAAATTTTTATGACTTCCCATAATGTCATTAAATTATAGTTTCATCAGTGGTTAATTCACTGATGAACTTAAGAGTCCTTCCCGGCCCAATCACTTCCTCATGACCCCGGAGACTTTCTGGAGGACATTTTGTATCTCAATTTTCATAGCTTCCTAACAAAGAGCAAGCCACATGAGGACTGGGGCATTTTGAAGTCCTTGCTTGAGATAATGACCTAATGTACACGGCAGAGCCTGGATAAACTGTTGCTTGTTACAATGCTAACAGAAGCCAAAGAGTATCTGATTTCCTTGGGTGGGAGATGATAAAGAACCTTCAAATGTACCTTGACATTCAAAATTGATGTCTTTTGTCTACCACATTCATTTGTCCCTGCTAATGCTACAGTGTCAGCATTTCTCTTCTTTTTTTTTTTTTGGTAACGGAGATTGAAATGACCTCACACTTACCAGGCAAGAGCTTGAGCCACTGAGCTAAGTCCCTGGCCCCTAGAGTGTCAGCGCTTCATTTACCCATGTCCTGATTTTTCTGAAAAGTTTGTGCAGAATATCAATCACTAAGAATATGCATCCAGAGTCTCTTATTTTCACTTTATAATTTTCACACACCAATAGAATAGTAGCGTCAAAACTGTATTTGAAGTTTGGTATTGAAGTATGACATGATTTTCTGTTCATATCTGTTACGTACAACATTGCTCTCTGCAAATAATATCAAGCCTAGGGTTCTCATTTACTTGTATTATTATCATTTGTTTCCCTTATCATATTCCTTTTTAATTAGCAGGCTGCTTGGCAAATAATTGTATTCCTAAAATGTTGGTAGTAAATCTGATTCTTATCAACTAGTCATGTTTTCTTACTGACATAAATTACCAAATTAGAGATGCACTTTTGAGGGGAAGTGTTTAAATTCTAAGACTAAAACAATAACATTGCTAGAAAATTCAATGAAAAAAATCACACATTCTTAGATTTCTGACTGAGCAATATTTAAATAAGCTACTAGCCATGAAAGCTATTACTGGTATCACTGAACCAGTCTGGAAGGAGATGACTGACTCCTTAGGCATGGCTTTCGTCTTACAGCAGTAGGATCTCAATTGTTCTTTGGGACAGATTTTAACTGGTGTGACATTGGTAAACTAACACCTGTAGAAATGAGTAGCCTAATGGAAACAGACCTAGATGGGGGAGATACACTCGGAAGTTCCCGCTGTTTCACCAAGTTCCCGCTGCATTATTGTTTGCAGGAGGATAGCTGGGCCTTGGTTTCCTCGCCTGTAAATTAACAGAATTAATACAGACCCATGTTTTCTAAACCTGGAGCTTTCTAAGCTCTGAGCGGTGCTCCAGCCCCTGGGGTGGTGGTGGGGTTAGAAAGTGATGCTGGGAGGGTCCCCTTTCCTTTCCGTGGGCTTTTGTGTGCACAGTGAATTCTGGAGCTGAAACCTAAAAGACACCTGAGAGCCATCATTTGCATCGTCTCCAAGTTTCCATCCCAATCTCAGATTCTGCTGCTACCAATTGTTATTTTTATTTTGGAAACAGTCTGTATATCATGAAGTATTGACTACTAGGCAAATACTCATGTGGGACACACTGTCTTCCCCTTTGACTCTACTTTCCCCTTCTCTTCCCCTCGGGTTCTACCTCTGTGGGTCTTGGAGATTAGGAAGATCTGAATTCCCGCAAGGCCTGGGAAGCATGCTAACAAGGGAACATCGCGTTTGAGCAGAGATTTGCACAACAGTAGTTTTTTGATTTTTATTTTAAAGGTAACTTTATTGGTACATTTTAGATATACATAATAACATTCATCAGGGGACTTAGTACCTGGACATGACAGGTCTTGATTGTCGCTTGATCACATACCATGTCTTAAGGAGTCACTTGCCTCCCTCCCTGGATTATTCCTTTTTCTCATTCCCCTCCCCCTTCCTAATTTACAAAAGCTTTGTTCTCTTTTTTCCTCTTCTTTTTTTCCTTGTCCCTTCCTTCCTTTCCCCTTCCTCCCTTCCTAGTTCCCCTCCCATTTGAACATTTTCTTTCCATTTCACAATACCTATTACACATTTTGGTCCTCATTGACACTTTCCGTTTCTCACACCAGAGAAACTGCGTTATTTGAACAAGTGTATCCATTTATTTCACTTAAGAGTATGGTCTTTTATCGGCCAGTGTTTACTGGAGAAACAGATACAACACAAACTACACACCTATGAGCACCTACAAGGTCGGCTTAGAGTGGACACCCGCCGGGTTGGAGGAGGAAGAGTCTACAGGCACTGTCTGCACACCAGAGACCCAGGATTCAGTCCGAGGTCTGGAGCTCACTGCAGTGTCCCATGGGAGTCTGCATGAGGAGGCTGATGGGCCTGCGATGGAAGCCAGAGTCTATGCCGGAAGCCAGGAGATGACGTCCAAGGTGAAGGCGGAGACTGGAGCTCCTGTGAAGAAACAGAAGCAGACTGATCCTCCTCATTTCCCCTTTATACCATCCAGGCTTAGTTACTTTTCACTAGTCACGGAGACAAAATACTTGATGCCCAAAGTTGGGAAGGGAAAGGTTTATTTCTTACAGTTTTTGGAAGTTTCAGGCCATACTCAGTTGGCTCCAAGGCAGGGTGGCATGGCAGGGCCACAGTTCATGGCGGCTGCAAACAGCAAGGTGGAAACCGGCAAGAGACACACCCCTTCTTCCTGCCATTACATCACATCCTGGCTCCACCCCCTAGGAGGGTGTAGCACTGACACCACCAATCCAAGCACTAGACAATGAAGCAATCACAAATGCACAATGCAAATACATGAGGCCTGTGGGCCACCTACATAAACCATGACACAGGCCATAAGCCACCCCAAGGTGTCAGCCTCACCCTAGAGTGTGAGACTGCTGAGCCAATTTAGTTCTATTTCACTTACTCAAGTTGACACAATCATCACAGGTCTCAAGATGCATCCACTTTCCTAGAAATGTCACAGGCTTATACTTTTTCATGGCAGAGTAGTATTCCATTATATTTTTAAAAACTCACATCTTTACCATTTGTCAGTTGATGGGCATTTGGGCTGTTTCTAAGATTTAGCTACTGAAATTGTTCTATAAAATGAGTGCACATATATTGCTGTAGTATGATGTTTTTAATTCTTTCTGGAAGATATTAAGAAGAGGAATAGCCGGGTTGAATGGGACCTCTAATCCTAGATTTTTGAGGACTCTCCACAATGACTTTCACAGTGGTTGCACCAGTCTGCACCCCTACTAGAAGTGGAGAAGGGTTCCTTTTCCCCCACAGCCCCAGCAGCATTTGTCATGGGTTGATTTCTTGATGTCAGCCATTCTTTCCGGGGTGAGGTGGAACCTCAGCATTGTTAAAATGCCCTCCTGTGAAGGCTCAACCCTTCTGCGTGCAGCCTTGCTGATGTCAAGCAGGCCTGCCGGGTGCTGTGTGCAGCGCTCTGGACGTGCTGGTTTGTGCAGTGGGCTCTTTGCCCTTTGGCTTCCTCCTCCACGAGCCAGCACTGGCTGGGTACTGGTCAGGAAGCCAGCATCCTAAGCAGAGCCCACTTGTCTGTTTTTACTGACTTCCGTGTGTCATTCTGCTTTCTGTCTCATCTTGGGGTCCACCCAGATGCAGGGGAAGGGCCGCACCAGGAGACCCGAGCGATGGGTAGACGGCTCCACGTGGGCCGGTGCTACCAGAGGCGAGCGAAGTCTCAGCAGAAAGCCCTGGACGGTCCCAGAGCGTAAGCAGTTTGTGAGGAGAAGCTGCCAACTCCCAGACCCCTCCCGGCTTTCTCTGGAGGTCATGAAGATAGTTTCTCATTGCTTTGTGACCTTCCCCTGCCCAATGGTAGAGATCGAACCCAGAACCCAGCCAGGCAAGGCTCCACCCCGGGTACACCTCCAGTCTGCTCCCTACTTCCCAGGAAGTCTGAGTGCTCCCCCCCCCCCGCTTCCTCCAGCTGCAGGTTGTCAACGTGCATCTGCAGTGTGACCTTGACTCCTACTCCACGGAGCATCTATGCATCTATCATCCGTGCTGCAGTCAGCAAGCTCCTTTGGGTCAGTGTTTCCCTGTGGCACAAAGGACACAGCCGACTGGCACCTTCTTTTTTAAATTTTGTTTTTGATTTGCTTGGTTTTTGTTGTGTATATAAGTAATAAGTTGAATCTACTGACTTGCTGTTTCTTTACTGGCTGAATCTGTCAGCCTTGCTTGACAAAGGACAGCTATCCACAGACGTGTTGTATCTGTCCTCAGCACCCCTCCAATTGTTCCCCAAGTGCGCTGTAGAAAAATTTTAAAAGTCCAACTGTGCTAAGGACCAAGCTAGACCAGAGAGGACATTTCCAGATTGTGCCTTAAAGGCACCTTCTCTGCTATCACCACTCCTCTTCACTGGGATAATATTTTACTCATAGTGTCTGTGTAGTGTTTTCTTGGGAGCCAACTTGTAATCCACTCACTGGCTGAAGTCAGGAGAAGTGGATTAGTTTTAGCACCGCCAGGGATGTTGGTGGAAAAAGAGCTTTGCAGCCTAAGTTCATCAATTATCCAAGGAGTGTCTGGGTTCTGTTTATTGCCCAGGCTCCTCTGTCTCCTAACTCATCGCACAAGAGCAGAGGAAGGGAGATGCTCCCGACTTCCCCAGCTCTGCTGGGTCACAGCTGGGGCTGAAAAAATCAAGGGGAGGATATTCAGGGCCCCAGTGGTTGCAAAGAAATAGGTCTTTTATTTATTTTAAAAACTTTGCTTTTATTAGTACATGTGTTCTTAGTACATAATGACTATATTCATCGTGAGGAGTTGGCGCCTGTATACCACACATCTTCATTCTTCCTTTATCCCCTTCTTTTTCTCTCTCTACCCTCTCCCTCCATCTCTTATTAAGCAATGATGCTTTTTAGGCCTTAGTTATTTTAGCCATCTTGACACTGCCCCTACTATTAATTTTTTAAATACCCAGTGTACAATATTCTAATTTATCTATATTTAAAGTGTAGAATATCAGAATTGGGAGAGTAATTTATTTTCTACTACGCTCCCTTTTGGGTAGCCCACCCAATAGCTGGACATATCTACTAAGAAAGTTTTATACTTAGTTGAAACCTACATGTTCCAGCCTCTGGTGCATAATCTGCATTTGGAGAACACACTTGTTAAACATTAGTTCTCTTCCCCACAAGACCTGGGTTCTGCCATTAACTTATTCAGGGATACCACCTAGCAAGTGGCTTAAATTCCTTGGTCTTTCATTTCTTCCTCTATGGAAGGAAAAAGTTGAATGATAGTATTTACAGTAATCATGTCGCTGGGCATGGTAGTGCACAATTGTACTCAGCCCTTGGGAGGCCAAGGCCAGAGGATTGCTGTGAGTTCAAGGCCAGCCTGGGATACTTAATGAGTTCAAGGGCAGTTTGTACTACAAAGTGAGACCCTATCTCAAAACACCAAAAAGAAAGATGAAAAGAAAGAAAGGAAGAAAGAAAGAAAGAAGATATATAGTTTCAAAAACCTCTGCTCCTGTTATAGGAGTGAAGCCAGTTTCCATTGGATTCCTAATTATTATTAAAAATGGGAACTACACAGGAAGCCTTATGATTTGATGATCACTTGTCCCTTTAATGCTGCCCAGCAAACTGTTTACTCTTTTTCTCCTAAATATCAAGTTCACAGCTTTTCCTCCTTCCCCCAACCTCACCCCCAGGACCACCCTTGTCCTTATCAGGTGTCCTTGCTTGCTGTTTGTGAGGTTAATCTTGATTGTCTACTAGCTCCACTTGAAGGACACACAGAGGATGACTCAAACTCACTTCCGGGTATGTCTGGGTGTGGCGGGAGCAGTTCCCTGCCCTCTACTTTCTGGCCGCCTGAGTTGAGCAGCCTCCTCTGCCACACCTTCCACCGTGTTTCTTCCCCGGAGTCGCCAAACTGTGGATGGAAACCTCTGGGACTGTGAACCAAAACGAGGCTCTCCACTTTTAAATTGTGGGTGATGGTTTTTGTTCCCCAAAATAAGGCAGAATAATGTACCATTTCACCAAAAGGAAGAAGAAAAAGAAGACAAGGAGGAAGAGGAACTGGAAGAAGAAGAGAAGGAAGAAGCAAATGAAAGCCCTACATGCATTCTCCTACTAGCTCTACTAACTGGCAAATGCGCTTGCCACCACCCACTCTACTTCCTTCTTGTGGCTGTGGCCAATTGGTCTGTGCTGCCAGCTGGCTGCCCGAGTTCCCATACTTCTTCCGTCTGGAAATTTTTCTCACTTATTTTTCAATGGTGGTGCATGGTCCAAATTCAACCAAAGACCAAATTCTCTTGGTCTTTTTTCTTGCATCAGTGGCTGGTAGTCAGTTTTTCTTTCTGGCGCCTCTCCTCCTCCCCGAGTGTATTAGGTGTTTTTCCACTGCTGGGACACAAGCCAACACCTGCAGCTTAGAGGAGGAGAGGTTCATTGTGACTCATGGTTTCCATAGGATTCAGTCCACGGTGGGTTGGCTCCCAGGAAGAACAGACAGGGGAGAAGGGCATGGTGGAAGAGGGGTCACGTCATGGTGGCCAGGAAGCAGAGAGAAAAGGGAGGCATGGGGACAAGAACACACCCTTCCAGTCGTGCCCCAGTGGCCCCTTTCCTGAGCAAGCCCCACCTCCTAATGGCACACTCAGCTACAAGCACCCCATGATCCAACCACCTCCCAAAGGCCCCCTGCTCTGAATACAGGAGCCTTTGCGGGGCGCCATGTAACGCCAGGTGACTTGGCTTAGATGTGCAGCCCTTCCCTCTACGCTGGCAGCCACTTGCTGTCTTTTGCCTAAGGATGGCTTTAAGTAACCTCGAGTGAAATCTCCAGGTTTAGTTCTCTATCCAGAATCTGTTTTCTTGGCAGGTTACCCAAGAGGTTGTTAAATTAAATGCTCCTTGCCCATGCCCCATTCTTGCACAATTTTCCCATCTCAGTGAATACCAGTACCATCGTCCAAGTGCTCCAGTCTAAATCCCTGGTGTTATCCTTGACTCTTCTCTCTTTCATACCCTCCATCTAGCTCATCACCTTGATGTACTTCTATCACTAACAGTGCCTGGCTCCAACATCATTTTTGATGGCTGCATAGTAATTCAATGGCTAGATATACTACACTTTATTTAATTAACCCTCTTTTTGAATGATTATAATACTATAAATTCTTTCAGGAAGTTTCAAGGAAAGGCTCTTTTTTTCTTTTTTAAATAAGGATTTCTTCTTTGAAGGACTTTTTAGGACATAACCTACAGTCCTATGATGTTTATAAGCAAGTTCTGTAGAAGATTTCTGAGTGATTTACTCATGCTGGTTTTCTGTAGCAAAATTCTGTGGCTTCAGACCTCCTCTTGTTTTTAGGCTAAGGCAGGAAAACCGGGCCTCCAAACTTTATCTTCTTGTGTATAGCCTGATGTCTTAGTTACTTTCTACTCATCGCTGAGACAAAATACCTGATGTCCAAAGTCAGGAAAGGAAAGGTTTATTTCTTACAGTTTTGGAGGTTTCAGTCCATACTCAGTTGGCTCCAAGGCAGGGTGACATGGCGGGGCCGCAGTTCATGGTGGCTGCAAACAGCAAGCGGAACCGGCCAGAGAAAGACAACTTCTTTCTGCCATTACATCACACCCTGGCTCCACCCCTAGGAGGGTGTAGCGCTGACACCACCAATCCAAGCACTAGACTATGAACCAATCACAAATGCACAATGCAAATACATGAGGCCTGGGGGCCACCACATAAACCATGACGCTTGAGCACCAAGAGTGAGGGAGTAAGAAAGCAAATAGAGGTTAAGCATTTAACTCACTTCTCATTTAAAGATTTTTTTTTTGCTTTTTTAATCTTTATTTTTGAGTAACATTTTTAAATTTTTTTTACTGTATTTTATTTTTTTACTTTTCTTGTGTGTGGTACCAGGAACCAAACTCATGGCCTGATGCTTACCAGGTAAGTGCTTGAACCGCTGAGCTAAATCCCAAGCCTGCTTGATTAATATTGTTAATTGTACATGTTAGTGAGGTTCAATTTCTTTTTCTTTCCTAGTTTCCCTTTAGTTTCTTCTCTCTCTCTTTTTTTTCTTTCCCCTCTTTGCCTTCACTCTTGAAACTAAATTCTGACCCCGGGAGTTTGGCTGTGGGATGGTGTGGGTCATGAATCCAAGCAGCTCCTGGGCAGGGAAGTGTGCGCAGCCAGGCCTGGGAAGTCACTGAGGCCCTCTGGGGGCGTCCTTGAGGGGCCTCTCTCTCTCCTCACAGGACTTGGCCACCCCTCACCTCCCATGAGTCCTCCTTCCCCTCTTAGGATGTGCTCCTCAGTCTGTGCTGACCTCTTAACGGATTCATGTAGAATGCAGTGTTTGGTTCTCCAACGCGCGACAGAGACAAAGGAGAGAGAATGGAGAAAAAGGGAAAAGAGGCTTTATTGCAACTCGAATGAGCTGCCGAAGAGAAGCAAGCACCCTCCAAAGGGAATCAAGAAAAAAACGCGGGTTTTATTTAGAATTGACAGGGGTGGAGTTAAAGGGGGCGGTCAGAATGACACTTTGACAGCTGATTGGGGGAGCGATGGCACACGCTGGAAAAGCAGGAGGTTCCGCTTCCGAGTTTGCCAGAAGGTGGAAGTCAGTGTGAAGGCAGCACGTACGTGGGAAGAACCGATCAGTAAGCATTTTTTCCTTTCCCCTTTGCTGCTTTGTTGTGTGACTGGTTAAGTTTCCGGAAGCATCTGCGGGCACTTGGAACCATGCTGTTCTGTAGGTAGCCACTGGCCTCCAGAGCTGTGATGCACTGTAAGGGTAAAGTACATGCCATATTTCAGATACTAGTGGCAAAAACCCATTTGCAGAGCAAGTGTTAACACCTAGTAAATAAATTTTTCTATTGGTTCCATATTGAAATGATAACAGTCTGAACTATTGGCTTAAATAAAAATATATTATTAAAATTATCTTTATCTTTTACTTTTTAAATGTGGCTATCAGAACACTTAAAAATCATGTACATGGCTTGCATTTTTACCTCGTGTAACATTTCTAAAGGAACAGGTCTATTCTAGAATCTTCTCACTTAATGTGTGGGCTTCTCACTGGTAGCAGCATCAGCAGCACCTGAGAGCTTTTTAGAAATGCAGAATCTTGGGCCGGGGATTTAGCTCAGTGGCTTAAGCGCCTGCCTGGCAAGCGCAAGGTCATGAGTTTGATCCCCGGTACCAAAAAAAAAAAAAAGAAATGCAGAATCTTTTTTTTTTTTTTTTGGTACTGGGGATCGAACTCACGACTGCGTGCTTGCAAGGCAGGCGCTTATGCCTCTGAGCTAAATCCCCAGCCCGAAATGCAGAATCTTGATTCGGGTGTGGTGCCTCATGCCTATAGTCCCAGCACTTGGGAGGTTGAAGCAGGAGGATTGCCGCAAGTTCGAGGCTAGCATAGGTAAGCTATATAGTGAGTTCGAGATCAGCCTGAGCTGCATAGCAAGACCGTGCCTCAAAAACAAAACAGCTAATTTCAGAATCCACCCCTAGATCTAAAGAATCACACTCTGCATTTTAACCAGCTTCCCACATGTTTTGGATATGAATGTAAGTTTAAAGCGTGCCTCTGTAGACGGTTTCCCATAGGTTTGGAGATTTTCAACTAGCAAGAATGTCTATACTAACATCCTAGCAAGGCTACTGCATGGCAGCATGCTAAACATGTATTTGTAAAGGGTTTTCAAAGTGTTGCTGTTAAATTTTTCTCCGCAGTCTCCTGGTATCAACTATTTGGGTCGAGTTGAACTTCCAGAAGCAGGCTGGTAACATTCAAGCAGGCTGGTGACATTCCGCAGGTGGGTTGAGGGGCTGTGCTCGGGAGAAGTAGGTGTGTCACAGGAGACCTGAAAACATCAGAGAAAAGACAAAGTCCTTGTTTGCGCACTCCAGTTAATGGTTAACTTTAAGTGGAGGAAGAAGCAGTTCAGACCCTGGACTTTAGTTTCTGGCTTTTCTCAACAATCATGTGGACTTGGTTTAATTAATTTCCTGTCTTGTGGAACTGTAGGTATTGGGGCTAGACTGGGCCTTTTTATAAAGAAAAGATCTGGGCTTTTTCATCTGTGCCTGCCTTTTTCCCCTTTCTCTGGATAAGTAGATAAATCATTTAGCCCCATGGAACTGCTGTGTGATAACCCACTATAAATTATGCATTCATGTTTTGAAAACAGTAATGAATAAATGACTGAAGTAGAATGTTTAATAGCTTTATCAAGCTATATTTTGCATGCCATAAAATTCATCCATTTTAGGTACACAATTCGAATTGAATTTTTATTGTAATGAAGTAGAAAAGTAATGAAACTTTCACAGTCTACTTGTATTAGACTGCATCATATGAAACTGTGGATGTTTAACTCTTTTTGACCTACAAAAGTGTGACTCAGCTTAATTTTTTTTTTTTTGCACCGGGGATTGAACTCACGACCTCATGCTTGCCAGGCAGGCGCTTAAGCCACTGAGCTAAATCCCCAGCCCTGACTCAGCTTAATTTGAAAATGCTATTTTTCAACATTCTTTCGGAGCAGATTTTTCCCCAAGAATTTTCATTTAAGATGACATCATTTCATATTTGCCTTATCTTCTCAGAGTAAACTGTAGTAGGAGATATGTTACACAAATCTAGATTTGTTAATTGTATTTTTCCAAATCACTGTTCATACTGTAGTTCGTTTTATACTTGGATTTTTTTCATCTAATAAACCTCTTCTGATAAAGATATTTGTTGAAATTTAGAAAAAGAAATTAAGAGATCTTCAGGGAAATGAAACATGTATATTTTATTATGTATAAAGCTTACTTTTAGGAGGAAAATATACATACAAATATACAAAATACAATAAAAATCAGAAATGCAAATGAAGAAATCAGTACAAAGCAGACCCCACATTTGCACGTGACCCTTCCAAACCGAAAATGAAGTGTAACTTAATATTTTAAAAAGCTTTCTACGCTTGATTTCTTTACAATGTAATTATGAAATTTGTGCTTGAAGGCTGCAAATGCTTATTTCATTTGCATACGTAAATGAAATTCTCTTCTTGGTTAGGTGGAAGTATTTTGTTGTGCCCCTTAGTTGCCCCCTGATAGGACCGTTAATCTTCTTTTTTAATATTTTTAATTATTTTTTTAAGTCTGGAGATTGCTCAAAAAGCTGGGTATGGAAGTCCCATTTGACACAGCTATTCTACTTCTAGGCATATTCCCAGAAGATCTGAAAACATCATACCACAGTGATATATGTGCACCCATGTTTATAGCAGCACAATTTATAATAGCCAGATCCTGGAAACAACCTAAGTGCCCATCAATTGAGGATTGGATAAGAAAGTTGTGGCATTTTTATACAATGGAGTACTACTCAGCTATAAAGAATGATCACATTGAGATATTTATAAATAAATGGACACAACTTGAGACCATACTCATAAGCGAAATAAATCAAACTCACATGTGCAAATACTGTATAGTCTCCCTAGTATGAGAGTTGATAAGAGTATATAAGATTTTATGGTAAGCATGAGTCCCCATCTCATAGCTTTGAAGCCTTTCAATGTTTTCATTCATCAGTTGGAGTGATTTTATTCTGTTTTTTTGACTTTATCATGCATGATGATATGAACAGCTGTCTTGAAGAAAACAAAACATTATGACAGCTATTGCTGCTTTAATATCGTCCTTCTTAGAAGTCCTACCATGCTTCTATTCTTCTATTACCATTGGTTCTATGTAACATATTGTGTCTTATTGGGATTTGAATATGTGTGATAGTATAAACAAAATTTTTTTATCAAAAATGAGATATTATAGTACCCATTGATCATTCTCTGTTATTCGGTTCAGAATGTCCTGTAATTCTTTCACTCTTTGAATGATTTTATACTATTTTGTTATGTTTGATATTACTGTATTTGAAACTATGCTCAACTATAGCAGAGAAAGAGATATTGTGATAGCTACTGTTAATGTCTGGTTGTCTTAATGTAAAGTACTGTTTTGCCTATGTTGTCCTGTTCTGATCTGCTCTGTTCTGCCCTCTTTTACTCTCTTTAAAATAAAAAAAGGACCGTTAATATTAAACCATTATGCAAAACAACAGCAAAAGGAAAGCCAGTACTGCCCGCCTCCTGAGTGGGCACAGATTAAATATCTGCACTTCCGGGTTTCTGCTGGGACTGTGGAGGCCGGAAGTGCTCTGAAGGTCCCCTTAGTCGGCTTTGCACTTCCGGTCACGTGTACGGAAGTTGGTGTTGGTACCCTAGCCTTCTTGTCCTTCCTCCTGCTTGCTACCAAGTGAGGGCCAGTCCGCAGCCTGTGCCCAGTCTTGTCTCAGGGGTGCAGACAGGTGCATCATGCAGGCATTTGGAAAGAGGACTGAATCGACATTTTTAAAATTTTTATTTTTTTTTAATTTCAAAGGGGGTAAAAGAAAACAGAACAAAGCAGATCAGAAGAAAACAATATAAGTGACACAGGATTTCAAAACAAGACAACAGGAGATCTACAGTGGCTACCATAATGTCTCTTGTTTTCTTCTAAATAGTTGTCTGTACCTTCACACATTGTTGTAGTCAGGGGTTGTGCAGAGAACAATTAGAATCAGGACATGGAGTTTATATTATTTTTATGATGGTTACCCAGAGTTAACACAAGAAAATGCAGGAAATCTATCCACAACACCGAAGACATAGAATATTTAGCCAAGGGCCTGAATCCCACAGCAATGTCCCACATGAGTCCAGATGAAGACCCAGAGCTCAAGACAATGCCTCCCATGAGTCCAACTGGCGGTCTAGAGCCCACAAGAAGGACTCACACCAGTCTCTTTTACGGATCCATGCAGGGAAGGCCCAAAGGTCAGCGGTGGAAACTAGGAAGTCTATGCCAGCAGGGTGAAGGAGCTCTGCTGATAGGCTGAGGGTTCTATGCTGGAGCCGAGAAGTCACACTCACAACAAAGACCAGGGCTGTTCTGAAAAGCACCACAGCCATCCTCAGCGACAGGGAGGCCCCGAGCTCCTCCGGCAAGCATAGTCGAGTACATGCCAGGAAGCCAGTGTGAAGAGTTCATCCTGGAGATTAAGCAGCACATGTCTTCCCCTCTAGAGCCAGGGAGCAATGCTCGATGTGAGGACCAGAGCTTCTCCAGGAGAACCTAACAGCTCAAACGGCAACACTTAGGAGAACCCACAACACCTCAACGTCTCAATGCTGTAACGCCTTAACGTGCTAAATGCTCTCTCTTCTCCTTCTCCATTTATTTATTTATTTTTAAAATTTTATTTAAAGAGAAAAAAAGCAATACAGAAAAAAGGGTAGAAATAATTCAGAATTTCAAAAAAAAATTAAGAAATCACTAGTTGATAAATTACATATTGTCTTCTTAGAAATAGCTGTTCATGTTACAAAATTAAGGCATACAAAGTGAACAAACAGTGAGGCTGCAAACAGTTCTGTTCAACGATCCAACAAAAACCTGGCAGTATGGTTATCAATCCCACACACTTAAACATACATGCAGTTATATCCTTTAGAGCATTTTCTTTTCCTCTTTTTGCTTTTTAAGTACATTATCTGTTTAGTTATATTATGTTTCAGCTTTCTCAGTACCTTATTGATCTGTTTTGTTGTTGTTACTTCCTTTTTAAACACCTTATATAATTCTGTTGTTTTGATTTTGAGTTTCTCCTCATTCATGTCACATGGATCAGCTTTGGTGGAGTTGGGAGTTTTTGGAGGTATTTTATTACCTTATTTTCTCATGTTTATTTTTATTTAATTTTTATTAACTTGGAGGTAGTAATATACAACAAAACAGGATGGAATAAAGCCAATTGAGACAGTGCGGTGAAATTGGCACAGAACATCACAGCAGGTCACCAGGACAACAGTAATAGGCAACATTGTATATCTCGTTGTCTTCACAATAGTTGTTCTTCTACTAGGTACAGCAAAATCAAAAG
>PVJX010031384.1:0-21260 GCA_004027295.1 Dolichotis patagonum
GTGGTGATAATGGACATCCTTGTCTTGTGCCTGATTTTAAGGTAAAGGCTTTCAGTTTTTGACCATTTAATATGATGCTGGCTGTTGGTTTGTCATAAATGGCCTTTACCATATTGAGATAAAGACCTTCTATTCCAATTCTCTGTAAGGTTCTTATCATGAATGAGTTTTGGACTTTATCAAAAGCTTTTTCTGTATCTATAGAGATGATCATGTGGTTCTTCCTTTTGGCTCTATTGATATGGTGGATTACATTTATTGTTTTGCATATGTTGAACCATCCTTGCATTCCTGGGATGAATCCTACTTGGTCATGGTGTATAATCTTCTTGATGATTTGCTGCATCTTGTTTGCCAATATTTTATTGAGAATTTTTGCATCTATGTTCATTAGGGAGATTGGCCTAAAGAAGGGAGGAAAGTATAAAGATTAGAGCAGAAATTAATGCAATAGATACTAAGAAAACATTACAAAGGATCAATGAATCAAAGAGTTGGTTCTTTGAAAGAATAAATAAAATTGATAAGCCCTTGGCCAACCTTATTTAAAAAAAGGAAAGAAAAAACTCAAATTCATGCAATAAGAAATGAAAAAGCTGAAGTTACTACAGACTCAGTGGAAATACAGAAGATCATCAACACCTACTTTGAAAACCTCTACTTTCATGGGTTCGATAACACTGAAGAAATAGACAAATTCGTGGATACATATGAACTACCAAAGCTGGATCAGGAAGATGTAAAACTGCTGAATAACCAGTTTCTATTACTGAAATTGAAAATGTAATTAAGTCCTTGCCTACAAAGAAGAGTCCAGGCCCAGATGGATTTACTGCAGAATTCTACAAGAAATACAAAGAAGACTTAATTCCAACACTCATGAAACTCTTCAATGAAATTGAAAGGGAAGCAATTCTTCCTAAATCATTCCTGGAAGCAAATAATCACTCTAGTACCAAAACCAGAGAAAGACTTCCCACTGTTACATCATATCCTGGCTCCACCCCAGGGCAGTGAAACATTCACTAGAGAAGGAACAAACCAATCACAAACGCTAGATTTGATCGCTTCTATGACTGCAAGAGGCCCAGGGCAGGGCCACAGAAACAGAAACCACAACACTTATTTTGAAAGACAAATCTTTGGACTTGACCATTAAAATTGTCTCAGTCTGACAACACTTTTGACAGGGTTCTTTCTGCCCCTAGACCTCTGGTCTCCCTGTCATCTCATTCTTACAGAATCCAACTAAACTAACACCAGAAGTCTTTCCTCTCCCTTTTCTGAAGCACTTAGTTTAGAAAATTTCTGCTTGTGAACTTTCTTTGCCCCTTCAAGGTGAAATTTCTTTTATGCCATAAGCAGACATGGAGGCCACTCTTGAGGCCTAAAGGCTTTCTAGGCCGCCCTGGGCTCCAAGGAGCCAAAGGGCGTTGGGACATCTGCCAAACAAAGATGCCAAGGGTCCAGCAAAATCCTGAATGCAACAGTTTATTGAGCATTTGTCACGTTCACAGCAAGACACAGGGGAGCTCACCCATAGACCAACCTGGAAGCTGGAGGCAGGGCTGATGACTCAGGCTCTGTCTTCCACCCTGCCAACACACCAGGAAAACACAGAGAGCAAGGTACCCATCAGGAAGCACTGGAACTGAGGGCAATCCAGAGACCAATACAGCCGGGGAGCTAAGCTGGGTCTTGTGGACATGCAGAGCAATGGAAACACACAGTGGTAGAGTTCCATTAGCAGCTCTGTGAAGAGTAGGACCTGGGCAGAGACAACAGACATTGAGCCAGAAGACTGCATAGAAGAGCAGCTGGAAGCATCCTCTTTTCTACCATGGGGAATTTGATAAAAGCTACTGTGATCCAAATATTGAATATTATCCAAAGATTATAATCCCTTTTCCAGTCCTCCTCACAACCCACAAAGTTATATCCCAGAGAGTTAATTCCAATCTGCCACCTTCGGTGCAACCCACACTGAGAGGAAAGACACTAAGACATACTCAATGTTGTGGGCAGTGAAGAGGTCCCAAGTCTCACCGAAGTGAGGATGTGCAGACAAAGGCCCCGATCCAAGGCCTCTCCCAGAATTTATTATTGTGTGAAGAAGGGGGTGGCTCAAGGATGAGTGACAGAGAAGGATGACAGGAATTACTTGAGCAAGGTGAGCTGAGCTAGCAGGGTGGAGAGCAGGCACCTCTGCAGTCTGCAGGGAGAAGGGTGTGCAGAGAGACTAGTCTGCATGACTCCATTGGGACAGCACATGAGTGAATCTAGGAGGCTGCTGCTTCAGGTTCCGATAGGTAAACTTTTGTACCATGGAAGTCATAGCCTCTTATTTTGAGGCTTGTATCCAGTTGACATTTCTGGAGCTTTCTGCCTCTGCCATCTGCTGCATTCAACTGTTTAACAGGGAACACAAAGCAAGGAAACAGCAAACTGTCAGTTGGCCTTAAAGATTACATATCAGTGCCTTAGCCAGCCTTATTTGCTGCTTAGAGACAGTGGAAGGGAGAAGGAAACAGCATAGCCATGGAGACAGGGTCTGGCTTAAGTAATGCAGAGGTAATAGTTCTACATTCAAGGAGATCCATCCCCTTGGTCTTCTACACAAGCAGCGTGTGCTAATCTTACTGTGGTGTACACAAAACATGTACTAATCCTGTGGTGCTAAAATGTATTTTTCTTTATGGTAAAAATATACTTTTTAGAAAACATTTTTATAAGTTTCTCAAAAAGGGTTCACAAGATTTCTTTGGCACATAGTGGTATAGTTATCGCATTTTATGGTCACCATACAGGTTACCACACCAACTGTATGGTTATCACAAGCTAGTTTAGACTCAGAAACTTAGTTTGAAAGAAGATAGAACCATAAAGTGGCTTCTGTGCTATTCATATCATTTTGGAAACTTCCTTAAGGAGAGGCTCTGTGACCCAGAACTGGATTTCTCAAAGACAAATGTACCACTTCTTGGAGATGTCATCACCAACAAAGATGGCGGCCCTTCTTCCCCGCCTGTGTATAATGGGAGCCTAGTTTAGGTGTGTACTTTGATCCAACTTGCAAACCTCTTTCCTATTCTGAGTAAAGGAGGAAGTTTGGGGAAGGCAGTTAACAAGTACAGATGGCCCATGATTGTCCCACACCAGAGTTTAAAAACCCTCATGTCTTATTTCAGTGGAGTTGAGACATCCTATTGCAATAGCCTTGAATAATGTCTTCTTTGCTTGTAGCTTTATCTAACACAATTTTTTTCCACAGGCAATTTTTTTGGAAAACTGGGATTACTTTTAAAATTTCCAAAGGTTATTGTTTGTTCCATCTGAGGGTAGGGAGCTTGATCCCCAAATGCTTAAAGACCTAGCTTTGTAAGAATTTGCAACTGGGAAAGATAATTATAGTAATTCATTATTTTTTAAATAAATAAATGTAAGACAGACAGGAAGTTAGGAAATTTGGAGTCTTAGATCCTCTGAAATTAAATGATAGGGGAAAAGTAATCCAAACTTTAGATCGAAGTTTTCTCATTTATAAGATGAGAAGTTTTGACAAATTGATTTCCAGCTCTCATACTCTATGATTATTTGATTATATTTTTGTCTTAAGGATTTGGCTCAATCCTAGTAAGGAAAAAGTTCCTCCTCATATCCTAATCACTGCCCACATGGTACGTTGAGTTATTCACACAGACTCATCATAAAGGAAGGAACGTTTGTATTGAAATGAATATATCCACTATTAGTAGCTAATTAGCAATCTTTTATGTGACATTTCTAAATGAATAACAAAAATGATGCCAAGGAACATGGTTATCTCACCAAGACTCCAGCTGTTGATTTAATCTTAGCTGTACTGCAGCCCAATATTCCAGTACTTTTTTCTTAGCTGTAATTAATGATTATAGAAAAATGAGGAACTTGAAGTTAAAGAAAAAATGATCTGATTCCCTGATGTTTCCAGTCCATGTTGAATGTCCATTTTCTATAAAAATTCTTTTGAAATATTTCTCAATGTTCTTTCATTATCACATATTCTCATAACTACTATTTAAAGGCCAATACGCCACAGAGAGAAAAACATGTTTTTCCTTTAAATTCTTCTATCATGGCTAAATTATTTCTACTTGAAAACACAATGTTTACCAGCTCAGTGCGGGCAGGCAGTTGTTTTGTTAAATTTTGGATATTTTCATAGTGTGGGATGTAGTAACACATAAAAATGACACTGGATAACATGTCTGTTTCCTACTTATAGTGGTCAAGACACTGCATTGAAAAGTGAACAGCATTCTAGAAGAGATGACATTTAAACACCTCAGATCTTTGAAATCTAGTACTAGTGAAGATTTCATAATTAGTCTAGTCCAATTATCTTCCTTTACCAAGGAAGATATTGGGGAATGTAATTTATTGACGTCATTTAATTTACATTTACAGCATTTGAACCTCTTTTCAGCATATTTAAACATTATTGGTGCCTTCATTGTGTATGACTGACTCAACATGACAGGAAATGTCCAGTGAAAAACAATGTTTCTCACTTCAACTACTTACACTTCTTTGCCTTTTCAATGGCTCTCTCCTCTAATAGCTTCTCTTTATCCCAAATCTTGAAATTTATATTTTGTGTTGTGTAGAACTAGATTAAGCATAATTCCTAGTCTGTGGCCCATTAATATTATTATTCATTGAAGAGTCATTCAAAATATTTTTGTTTTAACAATGTAATAAACATCCTTGAAGCTTCTACCACAAATGAAAATAGCATTGTATCAGTATATGGTCTTTCTCCTCCACCAATTTGTTCCCCTCAAGCTAAATCTACTAAATCTTGTGTGATGCCTCCTCTTACTCCCTCATTCCCTCCTTCTTTTCTTCCTTCCCTTAATATATATATTAGCATATTTTTATATGCTACCTTCACTAGCTAATTTTCTTTTATTTTCTAACAGTTCAACTGAGATATAGTTCATCTACTTAAAGTATACCATGCAGTAATTTTTGTTGTCTACACAGAGTTGTACATCATGACTACAGTTAATTTTGGAACATTTTATTATCCCAAAAGAAAATCTGAATCTATTAGTTTTCACATGCTAATCTCCACATTGCTTGAACTCTAATCTCCCCAGTCTCTGGCAATGATTAATCTATTTCCCATTACTATGGATTTGCTTTCTATGCACATTTTATATAAATGAAAACCTGTGCTATGTGGTTGGTCCTTTGTATCTGGCTTCTTTCACTTACTAACATAATATTGTCATGATTTTTTCATGCTGTAAAATCAATAAGTTCCTCACTCCATTTTTAATGGAATAATATCCCACTGTATGGATATGTCTGCAATTTATTTATTCATGCATCAGTTGATAGACATTTGCACTTTTACCATATTGAGCATATTAATGCAGCTATGAAAATCTGTATACAGGCTTTTGTGTAGATTTGCGCTTCTCTTTTTGCTGGTATATATCTAGAGGTAGAATTTTTGGACCATATGCTAGCTCTGTGTTCAACAGTTAGAGACTACTTTCCATAAAAGCTGTGCCATTTTGCATTCCTACCAGACGTATCTGCTGGTTTCAATTCCTCTGCATCCTCACAAGCACCCACATCTATCTTTTTTACTAATGCCATCCAGTTGGTACAGTTTGAGTGGTATTTGATGATTAATAATATGGAGAATCTTTTTATGACCTAACTTTCCTTTAACTTAACTTATTCTAATCTGGCTTTCCTATGTACTTAACAATTTTATCTGTGTAAGGACACTAATACATGTATATAACCTCTGTTGTAAAATGCAATTTTCATGTCTTTCAGTTCATTTTATGAAACATCCAACAAGCATTCCACCTCTCTGATGACTGCATATTTCTTAAAATCCTTCACCCTTGGTGCTCTTGGTGATTATGATAATGTTCCCTCATGCTGTTTCTCCCACTTCATTATCTATTTCTACTCATTTTTCCTTTCAATTCTGTGATTTATGTTGATCTGCAGAATTATATCCTTTGAAACATTGATGATATATTCTCTGTAGATATAGCCATTCAAATGTTATCTATGCATCGATAACTCCAAAAATTATCCAACCAGCCACATGCTGAAATGCAAACTGTGACTCGTATTTACCTTTAATTTAGTTAACTCCCTCGATTGTGAACTTCTTCCAACATTAGTTTCCTCTCTAAATGGCAACACGATCTTTCTACCTATTAAACCTTGTATGTAAGAATTGTCCTTCATCTATCTCTCAGTCTAGTACCCAAATGTTTAACTCTGAATAGTGTCCCTTCAAAGGTATTAAGATCTACCCACTTTTCTCTCTTATTTGCTATCAGCTCAGTCTGAGCCCCTGCTATTTCTTACCTAGTCTACTGAAACAGAATCCTAATTTGTGTAATTTGCATTTTCTTTTCCTACTAAATTCACCAAATTCATTTTGCAAATGGTAACAAAACAAAAACTTAAAAAAAGAATTGTCTCATACATTTCCTATCTATATTATTTAATGAAGTAAAAAAAAAACCCTCAAGGTAGGTACTCCAAAAACCTGTATATAATCAAATCCTTCATAACTGTGATGACCAATAATTAATTTGGCAGATCTTAAGCTACACAGATCACTAGTTAAATGCCAGTTCTGAGTGTACCTGAGAGGCTGATTCCAAAAGAAATTTGTGTTTGAGTTGGTAGACCAAAGCAAATGATCCTTTCCAAGCAGAGTGTACATCACTCAATCTGCTGAGTATGTGAATAAAACAAAAAGTGACTGAGTGTCAAACTGTCTCTGTCTGAGCACTTATTCTGGGAAGTTCAATGATCTGCCTTTGATGCTATTGTTCCTAGACCTTCAGACCGGGACTAGAATCTCAGGCCTTTGAGCCGTACACCCACCACAAACATCCAAAACCTGGATGTGATGACCTGGACATTTTCTTGAGGTTACATGTGTGCTGTTGTTACACACCTTCTAGGATTAGTATAGGAAACAAATGGAATACTGTGTAAAAGAGCAGTATACTATTCCATAAATACCCATGATGGTCAGTTTGTTAGTTATATTGACACTATTGCAAAATTTTTCATCCAGATCGTACTTTCCATTCATCTAATCCATGAGACCTTTCCTTCCTGCCTTCCTCCTTCCAGGGTTTCAGTCTTCCAGCCTTCATAAATTTCTCTTTTTCTAGCTTCCAGCATATATTAATTTGGAACTATTCTGAGTAGGATACTATTCTTGACCATGGAGATCTTTAAAAAGTGCCCTCAGGGGCCAGGGGTTTAGCTCAGCAGCATAAGCACCTGCCTTGCAAGCATGGGGTTGTGAGTTCAATCTCTGGTACCAATAATAATAATAATAATACCCTCAGGCAATGTATCCATCCAGTAAAGGGGTTTTCACATGTATATAAATGCCAGTAAGAAAGCTGATATACCAAAGGGCTAAAGCAAATGCTATGAAATTGCCTTTACCAGAGATGTGCTCCAAAAAACAAAACAAAAGAAAAACAAAAGCAAAAACAAAACAAAACAAAAAACAACCATGGCACCATAAGGAACACTGTGAAAATAAAAATAAGCATTTCTCTGTCAATTCTCTTAACAGAAGACATTTCCTCCAACCAGGGAAGACTTACTGGAGGAAGTGAAGCACCGCTCATGTCACCAACTTCCTCCGACTGCTCCTTGACGTTGATGTACATTATTTCATGCTCCATCTGCTTCAAAATCCAAGCCAATACTTCCCAAAGCTTACTGTGCACATGCCTCCCCTGGAGATAAATTGAAGAGCACATTCTAGTTCAGCAGGCCTGAAAAGAAGCATGAGAATCTCCAACTCTAAGAAGCTTCTGAGTGACTCACATGCTCCTATTAGGAAAAACCCTAAATATTAGTGTATATTAATATAAATAAAAAATAATTGAAGAGTCAGAATACTGTGCTGGAAAGCAGACCAACCATCAAGATTTCAAGTAGTATGAAGAGTAGGACTTTTAATCCAAATGTCCCAGGGTGCTGTGGAATTATGGAACTAGGAGAGGGAAAACTTGGACTATTTTATATCTATTTAGCATTGCCTCAAACATGGCCCCCCAGGACTTACCCCTTACCTATAATATAGTTAAGTTGCAAATCACTGTATTTTCACTGCTACAAACACTATTTTTCATGAAGAAAACACTGCTCCCAGAAGAAACAAGGGACCCAGGTATCTGCTTTTGTTTTGTGAAACGTCACATCACTTTGAGGAGCATGTTACTGTTTTGCAATCTGACTACAAACAAGTTTAAGTCTTGATCACATCTTACTTTGAAGAGTGTGAATAAAATAAGTGATTCCAGAAAGAAAAGTAGAACTATTGCATTTGGATGACAGTACACCCTCAAATTAAAAGAGTTTATGAAATGAAGAATGGTATCATACAAATGAGAAGCAGTCTTAATGGGAAAATGTTCTGCCTTATCACTAATTGTTATTTAACTAATTGTTATTTGAATGCTTTATTCATAAGATGGAAAAACTCAGCTCTGAACAATATGGGAAAGAAAAATGGATTCTGTTTTCATCAACTGGTTATAAAATAGAGTTTCCCTAACTAGGATGAAATAAATGACATTCAGCTCTTGTTATTGGGGAATATTGTAAAGGTTAACAGGCCTTCAGTAAGTTCAGTAAGTGATGATTCTAGATTGATCATTGAAGGAATAGATAGAAATAAATCTATATAATTACTTAACAAAAGTGAAGGGAACGATTCTAATGTAATTAATTTGCCTTTCAGCAAGAAGCTTTTCCACTGGGCTTCTTGAGTTCAGTATTGGTCTGTATTGTTGAACACTGAAAAATGAGCAGTTGTAGTCTTTCTTAAGCATTTTGTTTAGCATTTTGTTTAGTAAATCATTCTCATCCCTGCCAATAAGTCCCATAAGCAAAACCAGCAAGTTAAGGGAAAGCAGCTCTTCCCAACGCAGAAAATGGTCCATTTTATCCTGAGTATTATCTGCAAAGGGTGCATTAATGATCAGTCTAACGGAGAGCAAATGGCTTTCCATCTTCTTGCATTGTGAGAAGTATACTCACATGCAACTTCCCCAGACCTTGTTGTTAGTCACTTCATTTCTTCCAAACATCTGACAGTTCAACCAGAACATTAGTTTCCAGTGAATTGATATAGATTGCTATGACTAGCCACTTTGCTTTCTAGGAAAAAAAGAAAACCAACTGAACTTCTCAAGGCTTTGCTCAGTGGGAGGGCTAATCTTTCTGCTGGCATGTAGGGTGATTTCTAAGCCTAGCTATCAATGTTGAGCTCTATTTCTAGAAGGTTTCATGTATGTTATTGTGATGGGTAAACTTGATTATCAACTTGATTGGGGTAAGAAACAGGAAATTTGCAAAGCACACTTCTGGGTATGTGGGTGTGTGTGTGTGTCAATTTTCAGACAATAAGATCATGGAGGTACTAGCTTAATATGTGAATTCATCCATTCATGAAACTATAATCTGATGACATCAGTGGGAAGAGATGGGAATAGGAGGTGGGGTGCAGGCACAGGTGCAGATCATGCTGACATAACCTTGTGGACTATATATGGACTCGAGCCATTTACTCTGGTTCTCTTTCTCTCCCTGCTTCCTGCTTGTTGTGAGAGGAAGAGCTTCCCTCTACCATACTCCTCTACCATGATACTTCCGCCTACCACAGGCCTAAAGCTATTGAGTCAGCCAAAGTTAGACTAAGATTTCTGAAGCTGTGAGACAAAACAAAACTTTCCTGTTTTAAATTGCTTGAGTATTTGACACAGTGACCAAAAGCTGACTAACATAGTTTTGAATTCTTTTGTACACCAGGATTTAATTTTTTCCCTCATCAATCACAGGAAATGTCATGGCATCCTCAGTGGAGATAGAGAAAGAAGGGGCAAAGCAGCAGGAGTAGGTGTTGGGAATACGAATCACTGACTAATGCAACTTATTTATTTCCTCAGAACCTACTGGAGCTCAGGCATTTGTTTACACAATTTACCTGATTTTGGAGAGCTTATAAATACACGCAATTTAATAATGGGGAGGTCAGGAAAAAATATTCCATAACAAGCCTCTTAGGTAGCTTGGTCAGTCTATGCACCTCATTAGTGAAGTCTATTGTACATCCAGAACTTTAACTGCAAGAAACTTAGGGAAGTATAAATTTAGGTTTTCAATCTCTCCAACAAGTAGAAAGGTGAAATAATTATCCTGATGTCCTATATAACATATTCTCTGTTAACACTCACACTTTACATACTCTGTCTTTAAAAACTGTTATCAGTGTGAGCTATCTAAAGTGAAAACCTGATTGTATCAGTGATGTTTCTCCGTAGGTTACAAACAATTCTATAGTTACTGTGTTAGTCAGGTTTCATCTTTGACAAACTAACATGACTAACATACATAGTTTAAAGAAGAAAAGTTTTATTTTGACTCATTTTCAGAAGTTTCAGTCCTTAGGAAGCTGCCCCAATGCAGAAATATCCTGACAGAAGGATGAGATGAATCTACTCATTTAAAGATAAATCCACTCACTTCAAAAAGCAAAGAGCAGGAATAGAGCAGCAAAGATCAAGGGTTCAGGGACTAGATGTATTCCTGTGTCATGGCTGAATGGCTTAATGAGACAAAGTGTGCTTTATTAATCTCAGAGGCATCTCTCACGCCAACCAAGCTGACAATCAAGCCTCACCATCAGAAGCCTATTTCTTGTCAACTTGATACCCAAACACTTCTTAACACATACCTAATCTTCATATACGGACAGTAACAAAAGCTTAATTCTGCCTTATATGATACAACTATCTTGTGTATAGTCAAAATCACATTAATTCATTCCTAAAATATCAACAATCCCAGCATTACTTGAAAGCCTATTCAAAGTCTCTTTTGAGATTGGTCAAAGTATTTAGTATCTAATGCTTATCAACATTTTTATAAAGTTTTATATTACCAAGGTACAATGACACGTGTAAATATACCCATTCCAAAAGGAAGAGAGAGGGCAACAGAAAAGAATAATATCAAAAGAAGATCTGAACCCAGCAGGGCAGACATTAAATCTTCTAACTTCATGTTTAGCATTTGAAACATGTGACGGTGAGAAGCAAACTCCTAAGAGCTTGGGAGCTTTACCCCTATGACCTTACCTGTTGTAGTCCACATGGCTGGCTCCATTCACCTCCTGTGGCTTTTCTTAACAATATTCCACATTCCTGGCATCTCCTACTTCCTGGAGTGTACACTCCTGGCATCTCCACCATAGCTTTGATGTCATTTTCACCGTGTCATGCTTTCAATAGGGGCACTGATCCTGTCAAACATTGCCTGCCCTCCCAGACCTTCCTTTGAAATTTGGGTGGAAGATTTCACAACCCTACAGCATTTGCATGTATTGTGCACGCTTGCAAAACCAGCATCACGTAGACAACACCAAGGTCTGGCACCAGTTTGAACAACAGCTGGGGTCCCTCGAATCACAGGTGCAGGGGCCTCTGAGTACCTGAAAGAATGAGCACAATGAAATGAATCCTGGGCAAAAAAATTCTCCTCTGCAGATCAGGGGGTGCCAATGTTCTCTGCTCAAAGAAGTCTTTTAGAGGAGTTCCCAGCTTTACAAGCTTGAACCTGCAATGATGGGGTCTGGCCTATTCCTGAGAAACCATCAAGATGTCTTTCCTACTGTCTGGGTGCAAAGTACTTGGCATCTTTATAATCCTCTCTTCAGCCACACCTTCCTTGATTATAGCTTGACATGCATGGAAGATAAACTGGAAGTTTTTCAAGTATTTTGTCTTTGCTTGTTATGCCCAATTCTCTCTGTATGTCTGGCTAAAAGCAGTCATCATTACCCAAGTCATAGCCCAACGTGATACTGCCTTAAAATTCCCTCCACAAGATAACCTAGTACATCACCTTTAAACTTAGCATCCACAGTCTGAGAATTTTAACAAAAAATATAAACAAACTCTTCATTGAAATGTAATAAAAAATTCTAGTCTGATTCCCAACAGAATCATCATTCCCAACCAAAACATCATGAGAATAGGCTTTCTTTGCATTTTTCTCATCAGCTCTCTTGTCCTAAGCTTTCATCACAATCACTCACTAATTTCTGCTTACAACATTCTAAGGCTTTTCTAATTCACATTTCCAGACATCTCCAAACTCCTCTGACAAGCAAGTTTCAAAGGCTTCTGAACTACAAGTTCAAGTCCAGTCACAGCAATGGTTCTATTTCTCTGATACCAATGTTTTGCATTAGTCCACTTTTCATCCCTGGAACAAAATACATCACATACTCAGTTTAAAGAAGAAAAGGGTAATTTTGGCCCAAGATTTTAAAGGTTTCAGGCCATGGAAATATCATGGTAAAAAGACGTGGTAAAGAAAAACTGTTTATTTCATGGCAGCTAGGAAGAAGACAGTATAAGAAAAGTCAGAGAGGAAAAAGTCAGGGGACAGATATAGTCCCCAAAGTCCTGGCCGCAGACCCACTAAGGCACACTAGAAACCTGTTTTATTAGTTGATTAGGTGTTCTTCAAGTCAATCAAGTTGATAATTGAGGTTAATTATCACAGCTAGTGCCACATAATGCTTAAATGGCCAGACTCTACCCCTCAATCTCAGTTTTCCTCACATTTTACAATGCCATTCGTGGTGTGGAAAAAACAGTTTATGATTACCACGTGTTCACAGTATATGAGTATTGTTACGATTCACATCTAGATGTCCCCCCAAACCTTCATATACTCATGAAAGTGGGCCATTTGGGGAGGCAACTGGATATAGGAGCTTGATACTCATAAGTGGATGTGATGTTGGGAGGTGAATCCTCCTCAGGTGGGTCGCTGGGGATGTAGCCTGGAAAGGTCTATGTCCCTCTTTCTCTTCCTCCTACATTGTCCCTCTCTCTCTTTTTCCTGTCACCATGCAGTGAGTAAATCTCCTTTGCCATGCCCCCTCTGCTGTGCCACTCTGCCTTGGAGCTAGTTGACCATGGACTGAAATCTCTACAAATTATGAGCCAGAATAAACGTCTCCTTTTTTAACTTGCACAAATTGGGTATTTTGTCACACAGATGAGTAAAGTAACCAAGATAAAAACTCTTCTAAATGTTTTACATATACATATTAAATTATTTAGTGTTTATTAAGTTATTTAAGTGCTTATTTTTAATGCTGTGTGACAGATAATTTAATGTGTTGTTTTAGCTAGAGATTGCTACTCAGGTGTTAGTTCAAACTGAATTAGTTAAAATCTCTCTCTGATAGACACACACACAATTCCTATTGCTTCTGTTTGTCTGGAGAATGCTAATTATATAGGAGGGTAATGTAGATTAGAAACTTAGATTTCTTAATCTAAGGAAGTTGAAACTCAAGGTCATTAAGATAGTAAATATTAGATGTGGCATTGGAAAAACAGGCAGATTGAGTCCAGAGTCCATGCTCTCAACCATCATGCTCTGTTACCCCTCATTATAAACCAGCTTTGAGTTCCCTTTTGCTGTATACACCACATAAGGCCACTTCCACACCTTTGGTGCTCCTCCTTCAGGGAAGGCACTCCTCTCCTTTCAAGAACTAACCTTGCCATTCTGTTTTCTAGGAAGTCATTTGTGAATCACTGCTCCTCTCCTCACTCAGGACAGGGTTAAGTATTTCCATAGAGTTCAGACAGTGGTTAATACCTACAAGGGCTCAAGAAATGCTATGGAGTTGAATTGAATTGGGTGAGTGAAATATAATTGTTTATCTGACATATTATATTTTATTTTATTTTTTTAATTTTTTATTTAAAGAAAAGAAGGAAAAATAAAACAAACAAAGCAGAAAGAGGGTAGCAACAATACAGAATTCCAAAAGGGAAAGAAAAAGAAAAGAACAACAACCACAACAAAACAAAAACAAAAACAAAAATACTAAGAAATCGCCACTTGATAAGTTATATACTGTCATCATTGGAAATAGTTGTTCAAGTTACAAAGTTAAAACATACAAAGTACACATTCAAACAATGAGCCTGTTAATGGTTCTGCTCAACATTCTAACAAAAACAGTAATGTGGACATCTATCTTACACACTTAAACACACATGCAGTTACACCCTTTAGAGCACTTTCTTTTCCTCTCTTTTTTATGGTAGCAATTACATATTTTGGGTTTCATTACTCCTACAGTTCTTATTACTTTTTACACTAGAGAACAATGTGATATTTATAAACATGACTCTTATTTATTTCACTAATGAGGATAGTCTCAATTTGTCCACATTTCCCTATGAAGGCCTCAAGATCATCCTTTTTTATAGCTGAGTAATATTCCATTGTATAAAAATACCACATTTTTTTCATCCACTCTGCAGTTGATGGGCATCTTGGTTGTTTCCAAGATTTAGCTATTACAAATTGTGCTGCTATGAACATGGGTGCACATATATCACTGTGATATGAACTTTTCAATTTCTCTGGGAAAATATCCAGGAGGGGCATAGCTGGGTTGAATGGAGATTCCACTCCTAGTCTTCTGAGAATTCTCCACACTGATTTCCATAGTGGTTGCACCAGTCTACACTCCCACCAACAGTGGAGCAGTGTTCCTTTTTCCCCACAGCCACGCCAACATTTGGTATCAGTTGATTTCTTGATGGCAGCTATTCTTTCCAGTGTAAGATGATATCTCAATGTTGTTTTAATTTGCATTTCTCGAATGATCAGTGATGGTGAACATTTCTTCATGTATTTGTTTGCCATTTGTATATCTTCATCTGAGAACTGTGCGTTCATCTCAGCTGCCCATTTTAGGAGAGGGTCTTTGAATTTTGGGGGCTTGTTGTTTTTCAATTCTTTATATGTTCTTGATATAAGTCCTTTGTCTGAGGGGTTGCTGGTTAAAATTCTTTCCCATTCTGTGGGTTTTCTTTTCACTCTGATGATGATTTCTTTTGAAGTACAGAAACTTTTCAGTAATATGAGATCCCAGTTGTTGATTCTCTGAAATGTTTCCCATGCAGTTTGTGTTTTGTTCATGAATTCTTTGCCTACACCAATGTCTCCAAGATTTCTACCTACCTTATCTTCTAGTAGGTTTAGTGTTTCTGTTTAAAGTTTAGGTCTTTGATCCATTTATACTTTAGTTTTGTGCATGGTGATAGGCATGGATCTAGTTTCAGTCTTCGGCATGTGGAGAGCCAATTTTTCCAACACCATTTATTAAAGAGGCTATCCTTCCTCCAGTGATCATGTTTAGCCCTTTTGTCAAATATCAGGTGGTTGAGTGTCTTTGTACCTGTATTTGTGTCTTCTAATCTGTTCCATTGATCCTCAGGTCTATTTCTTTGTCAGTACCATGTTGATTTTATCACAGTGGCTTTGTAGTAATTTCAAGTCAGGAATTTGAGATGCCTCCTGCCTTGCCTTTATTACCCAGAATTGCCTTTGCTATTCTAGGTTTCTTCTGGTTCCAAGTGAATTTTAGGAGTGTTTTCTCTAGATCTGTGAGGTATTGACATATTGTATTTTAAAAGCTATATTTTACTTTAACACATTTGAAGCTAGCATGCCTAGATGACAAGAATAATGGTAAGATATCATGATGACATTGATAACAATTGTATGACATAAAAATATGCTTATTTAACTAAAACCTAAAATCATTTCTGAAATTCCAATTATTATTGACAGCTCAGCGCCATAAAGTGGCAGTACCCAGGAAGAGATGAAAAGAATACTTAAACAGAACCAATCACTCCCAGGAGGAAGAAACAAGCACATATGATGCCCCAGGATAGAGGATCAGGTGACATGTTTCCAGTGGGATTTCAGGATTGATAAAGATCAGTGGTTGTTCTACTCCTTGCAGTTATTTCCCTTTTGTGCCCTGAGCATTAATGTCTACAGGGGCAAATAACACGCCTTTTATTCAACCACTTCTAGATCAAGAATTAACTGTACCTGAGAAGACTTGTTACATTCAACCTGATTAAAATCAAAGATCTGGAGGTGGAAATTGATACCAAAATCCAAATATGTATTGGAGGAAAGGATCAAGCTCTCTTCACCTGACAAAGGCTGCACATTGTCCTCAGAGGGTGGACCTGGGAAAACTGCTTCCCATCAGCCAACATAACTCCTCCCACATGTGCAAACAAGCCCTTTGCCATGTGACTGTTTCATGTCTTTCACCCAGAAGTAGAGTCCATTTCCCTGCCATTTTAAATACAGGATGGTCTTGTGGGGACTCCCTTACCCACTAGACAGCAGTGGATTCAGGTTGTGAACACAGCTTTCAAGACCAATGCGTAAGAGGTCATGTGACTTTCACTTTCATCCCCTTGGAATCCTGAAACCACACTTCTGTTAGAAAACAAACATACAACTCCAATCTTGCTTACAAAAGGGTAAGAGCAACCTCTGGGCATCCCCATCCACAAGCCATCTGAGTGAGGTAGTTTAGATTCTCCTTCCCATCAAGCTATTAGGAGCCAGAAATTGGGTGGACTCATGAATACAGCCCACACAGCAACAGATAAACTACCACCTTTCCAGCCCCCTAAATCATAAGAAATAATAGACTATTGCTATTGTAAATCCTTATGTTTTGAACTGACCTGTCACATGATATTAGAAAATAAGGGAAAAAAAACCTTGCCTGAAATTTTAACTTATGTAAATGTATTTGTTGTACAACTAGCCAGTATGTCATGATCAAGAATTAACAGTGATGATTATACCAATATTCAGTAACTGTTATGGTTTGTGTTTGTGTGTCCCCCACAGCCTCATGCAGTCATGGAGGCAGCTGAATCTAGCATTTAAGATTGGTTTACTGTCTAGTGCTGGGATTGGTGGTATGACTGCTGCACCCACCCAGAAGCGGAAAGCTGGCCTACAATGTAAGGGAGGGAAGGAGAATGCTTTTCCCCCTTTTAGCCTTTCATTCTTGTTTGCAGCTGCCATGAAAGGTTGTCCCTCAGCCATGCCACCTTGCCTTCGAATCAGCTGAGTATGGACTGAAACCTCCAAAAAACTGCAAGTTAAATCAACCTTTTCTTCCTTAATTTGGGGTATTGGATATTTAGTCCCAGCAATGAGAGAAAAGTAACCAAGGCAGTAACTAAATGAGATACTCAGTCAATATTTGTTTAATGAATAAAACAATATAGGCACTTTTACTTTTAAAATCAATAACAGCTTATTGATAACATTTTAGTTGTATTAGAACCACACTGTTTAGGGCTGGGGATTTAGCTCAGTGGCATAAGTGCCTGCCTTGCAAGCATGCGGTCGTGAGTTCAACGCCTAGTACCAATATAAAAAAAAGGCATACTGTTTATTTCTTCTCATTACCAACATGTTATAGTATATCTGTTCAGTATCTTTTGTGTTTTTCTTTATTTTTTAAATTTTGTGTAAGCTGAAATTCAACAGCAATGATGGAAAAAGAAAAAACAATATAAGTTATAATGGTAGTATTATTTACATAATTATTTAAAAGATAATAAAATACCTGAGATTTTTTGTAAGACACAAATGTATTTTTAGCTAAATGAGAAGATTGGAAAAAAATGGAGTATGTATTTTATTTCAGAAGATCTTTAACTAGTTGTGCCCCAGATCTGGAAAATAACAAATGCAAATAAATCCTCTTTGGAGGAAAATACATTTAAATTTTATTCTATTCATCTCAATTTTTTCCAAGTGCATCCACCACCAAAGTATAATTACTACTAAATGTAAGGTCAGACCTGACTCAACTTGTAGACCCTCCACACTGTAATGCAAAACTTACAGGTTGGGAATGAAATGCCCAACCTCCTAACCTGTATCTATAAAATATAGACAGTCATTCAACATAGCTTGAGATTTTGAATTTTGTAAACATTAAAAAGCTTTAAAATAATATTTTTATCATTACTCTTGTAGTAAATTATTTGGCTCAAATTACAATCTTTCCCATTATATCAAAGGTTGCTTGATTTAATGTGAAAATGTAGGCCATGTAAGATGTAAAATAAGTTGGCCCACTCAGATATCTTGTCCTTTATTCTTTAAACCTTAAACCTGGGAAGAGAAAAGATACTCTTCCTAGACTCCTTTTCAGCAAGGTTTGGCCTCATAATTAAATTGGGAATGTCACTGAGCCTATGTGTGGCAGAGTCCCTCCATCCTATCAAGGCTGCAGATGTGACAGTAGGAGCTATTGGAGCACCACAGAACCATGGAAGAAAGTGAAGAGAAGTAAACAGAGCTCAACCTGAGCTGAGACGAGCAATTTCCTACTACAAGACTCATTGCTACGTAAGAAAAAAAACTCTTTGATTTCTTTAAATCCCAAGTTTTCTTTGCAGCTGAATTCAAGGACTGACTGAAATACTTTTTCATGTAGAATCTGTAAAACTGTATTTTATCACTGACTAGTTGTGTGGCATGGTCAGAAGCAACTTTTGGTAGCAGGGATTCCTGAGTGAGGGATTCACCTGTGGATGTAATCCCAGGATTAACATGGTGAGCATGAATGGCCTTTCTGTCCCATAGTAAGCTCTGAATGACAAAAACTACACATAAGAAGCCTTTCTCCTCTGCAGTAGCTGAACATTGTTTGGTAATAGATCACAGATCTATGACCGTAAAATTATTTTAAGAAGAATACTTTGGGAAATTCATCAAAATAAGAAAACAAAAATTATTGAGCATATTAAACAATAAACAAATGTCACCACTTTCTTTTTTGTTGCATCTTTTAGAATGGCACCCAAGAAGTCAGCCAAATAGTTTTTAAATTATTTATTGCAACTTGAAAATAAAAGGGAAATTTGATGCTGAAAAGATTGCTTAGATAACAATAACTAGTTTAACATGGATTACTCCTTATATAAAAATGTAGATTCAAATTCAGTGATTTCATTTTGAAATAAATAAAAATAGCAATAACTATTAAATATAACAATACCAACAATTAATTAGTAAATTAATATACAAATAAACACACCATGAAATTCTTACAGTTTTATCACATTTGGGTACTAAGCTACTTCCTATCAAGAAATAACCCAATCAAAGAAGAAGATTCTAGTACAAATCTTAGTACAAAACTGACATACAAGGTATTTGCTATATAAGAAAAATTTTTAACAAAGTTTTTGGACAATGCAGTCCTTCAGAATATATCATCTCATAGTACTGGAAAATAAAGTATCTATATATTTTATTTTCCAAGATCAAAAGAAATGAGCTATGACACTACAGAAAAATAATCTGAGTATCTTTTGGATTCAAATTTGTTCATTTCCATGTAACTCATTGAAAATAGTATCATGGGGAGTTTCCAAAGATGGCAGACCGGTAGGTAGCAGGAGAGAGATCCTCTCTGAGAGACACAATTTATATGCCAGAATTTAACATCCTGGAGAGACCCAAACAGAGAGAGATGGACTCTCTCAACCCAGGAAGAAACTAAAGTTAAAAAAACCACTCAAATATGAGGTCCCGGTGCTACCATTAGTGAAGCTAAGATCAGCAAGCACAGCGCCCTCCTGGAGCCGCTGAATTCCTGCCCAAGAGCAACCTGACCGACCGAACTGCGCTGATGCAACTGGCTTGAGCGGCCGGAGTGTGGAGCTGAACATCCCTGTGTGGGGCTCTCCTGGACCTAGCCCTGCACACGACCCACCCAGAGGCACTGTGAATTTGTACCGCAGCTGTGCTGAAGTTGGAGGTTGGGGAGCCCAGCCGTTCTCAGGGACCGGCATCAACACACAGTGAGTGATGGGAATAAGACCCTCCCACGGGAAAGGGGAAACCAACTGGAAGACATGTTGGATTTGGGCAGGACAGCCTTAACTCCATAAGGAAGTGGCTTCAGTTGGTTGCTCCCCTTGCCAAGTGGATTGGTGGCATCTGCTTGGACTAGGCCATGCCCCTGGCCGGGACCCAGTGAGTCACTACAAATTAATTCCCTGAGATCGGCACACACTGACGCAGTGAAGGCCTGCAAAGGTTGACTGGCCCGGAGGAGAGGAGCCAGCGCACACTGAGGTTGCTTGAACTTCACTCTCTGATAGCGGCCGGCAAAGGGCAAAAACCCCTAGGATCTGTGCTCCAGAGGAGCCTTAACCAACAAGTAAAGGGGCTGGGAACTACACTGTACACTTGTATGGAAGGAACCAAAAACATGACAAGAGGGAGAAATAAGAAAAAACCCACAGCCCCCAACCCTGAGAACATTGATCCAGGAGAGGAAAATACAAAAGAGATTGAGGGCAGCAAGCATGCAACATCAAACACAGCGATAGCAGACAGAAAGAGATATCTTCAGGACCTCGTAAGTGGGATCAAAATTGAAATATTAATTCAAATTAAACAAGAGATAGGTAGATTAACAAAAGAAAGGCTGGGCACCTCTCAAGAAGACACAGACAGAAGAATGGAGGAACACAAAAGGAGGGAAACATTTAAAGAAGAAAACAAGAAAAACCTAGAATTCATGGAGCAAATTCAAAGAGATTATCAGGAAACTAAAGACTCCATAGAAAACTGGCAAAACTGCTTGAAAGAAACCAAAGATAGACTATCAAAAATTGAACACAGGCTTGCAATGTGTGATCATGAAAGGGAAGATCTCTTAAAAATAACAAGGGAGCAGACAGTAACAATTGGAAGGCTAGAGGATGACAAGAGGATCTATAACTTAAGAATAAAGCATGTGAATGAAGAAGCAGGAGTCAAAACAGAGGAATTGCCAAGGCTATTCACAGAAATCATTAAGGAAAATTTCCCAAGCATAGAAAAAGGAAATGATATGCAGAGGTATGAAGCATACAGAATTCCAGCCACCTACAACCAAAACAAGAGCTATATCTAGACACATAATAATCAAGATCCCAGAAGTTCAATATAAGAACAGAATATTAAAAGCCATCAGAGAAAAGAAACAGATCACCTATAAAGGAAAACCCATCAACATCACAGCAGACTTCTCGACACAGACCATCAAGTCAAGAAGAGCTTGGAGTAAAGTAATTCAAGCCCTGAAGGAGAACAACCTCCAGCCCAGATTGATGTATCCTGCAAAACTCTCTCTAGAAATTAATGGAGAAACAAGATGCTTCCATGACAAAGAGGAACTGGGAGAATTTGTGACCACCAATCCAACCCTACAAAAAATACTGAAGGACATTTGAGAGAGAGAGAGAGAGAGAGAGAGAGAG
>PVJX010031385.1:0-21272 GCA_004027295.1 Dolichotis patagonum
CCTGCCTCAGCTTTCTACCATGCTGGGATTAGAGACATGTACTACCGGGTCTGGCTTCTCACATAATTTTATGAAGACCAAGCTCAGCAGGCAAAATGGTGTATCAGGTGCTTGGCATATGGCCCCAAAATGCTACTTTTATGATCTTACGCATATCACCACTCTTTGTCCTTATAAGTCATTCAAGAGACAAGCAGACTACACACTCAGGTAACCTTTTTCTAGGTAAGAAAATGGAAGCTCCACTGTTACCTGGTCAGGAGTCCTGTGGGAAGGAGAGACTGGGCCTAGATCTCTGCAGACTCTCCTTGACAACGGTGTTACATCACTCTGTGGTGTCTAGCTATTGCTCTATGCATTGGCTTCCTGGGAGCCCCTGAGGACCCCGAGAACAAGTTCTTGTGTCCCATCCCAGATCTAGTGACCCAGACTCTCCAGGGCGGGGCTTGCATGCTTGTGTTTATAAAGTGCTTCCCAGGGAGTAGTAAAGCCTGTCCCAGGACTCTGGAGGGAACAGACACCCTCACAGCCTGAAGCCCAGCAATTCCGTCTTGGTAGGTTAAGAAGCTTGTGGAAATGCAGATGAAGACAATAGTCACTTTAGCACTACCAGGTTTTTTCCAGGTCATTGGATTCCTTTCTGTATTAAATAACCTCATTGTGTATTATAGGCTCTGTGGAGAAAGTCTATTTTAACAGGATTGAAACAATCTTTGTCAAAACATTCTGTTTGGTCTGGACATAGCTAATGACAAAAGGTGGCCCAAGGAATCTCCGCCCAGTGCACAGGGCCTGGGCACACAGTTGAAATACACAAGTGATGAATCTCACTGCAGAAGGGGGCCCCTCCAGCTCACCCACACCCCTTTCTCCTTGATCTGACCTGGTCATTTAGCCTATGGGAGCCTTGGAGGTTCTAGAAACACAGGGGCCTGGACTCAGAGAGAGCAGCACTCATAAAGTGTCAGTTTTATCATCAGAACAGCCTCATTTCCCCACGTGCTGAGGACGTTCGTTCCCTGCAGACTGACTTCCTGTTCACCACACAGAACTGGGGCGGATTCTGCACAGATGCACCCATGGGACTTTTCCCTTTGTGTCTCCAAGTTGCCATGTTTGTGGTGACCACGCACATGGGCCAAGGATCAGGATGCCTGGGTTCAAGTCCTGACTCTGACCCTTGCTAGCTTTCAGCTCTTGAGCAAACCACTAAATTTGTTTTATGCCTGCACTTTCTCATCTGTAGGCTGGAAATAATAAGATCACCTCATCAGGTGGATCTGAGGGTTCACTGAGGTGACCTTGGAAAAGTGGAGTCCTGTGGAAAGTACCGGAAGAGGGTTAACTATCATTGTTACTTCTCACATTCTGGTAACAGGGATGATGTGAGGGCAGTTAATTTGGAGGATGAGCCTTTGAGGCAGGTGCACTCCCTATTCACATGCATGCTCAGCAGCAAAGCTCTGAGCCATGAGTGCCAGGCACTGTGCTTGGTGAGGCTGGGTGGAGAGCTGAGGTCAGCTCAGACTGGGGCCTGGGGCTAAATTGGGCAACACACACTGAGAGGAGGATAATCAAGGAAATCATGGAATCCAGTGAGAAGAACAACAGAGGGAAGCAGGTAGAACCTTCTTGCGCTGAGGGGTCAGGGAGGCTATGAGCAAAAGAACGTGGTTAGGTGAATCATGGGGAAAACTTTCTGGGCAGACGGCAGCATCCTCCATGGAGCATGAGAGCTTGGTGTGAACGAGAAAGCCAGGGAGACAGGGGTGGGAGGCTGGGAGAGGCTGCAGGTATGGGCAAAGCCAGGCCCTCTAGACCTGCTGGGCTGTGTGGTCAGGAGGGGAAGCAGACCTGGACAGTGCAAGACCAACCCGGTGGCTCAGGAGAGACAGTCGGACACATCTGCAGGGTTAAAAGGCTGTTCAGGTAAAGAGGTTGGGGTGAGAAAGGATGCAGGGGACAAATCAAGAGGCTGTTGGGGAGACCATGGTGGACTCAGTTTAAGGCGTGGACCAGCTCTGTGCTCAGCTCAAGGCAGTGCTCTCTGCTTATTCTGACTTCCAGCCTGGCCTCAATCACTCACATCTCTTCTGCATAGAAAGGAAACAAGGCCCTGCCTGTGTGTTTTCCAGCCAGGAAAAGTCCAAGCTGCATTTCCCATCAAGTGGTCTCTGACTTCCTGAGAGGCCTGTTCTGCTCATGTCACTCAGTATCAATCTCCCCGAACCAGAGTTCCTCTCTTTCCTGAGCGTTTCCTGTCTCCACCAGCTGGCTTTTCTTTGTTTCAATTAATCTTTTCTGGCTGTGCTAGGAACCCCATGTCCTGCTTTCTGATCCCCATGTCTCGTCTCTGCCCTGCTTACCTACTTATCAGCAGCTGACACCTGGGTCATAGTCACCCTGGTGCTGCCTGGGTGTTCCATGGTCACCACTAGGGGAAAGAATGGATTCTTGCCACATTGGATATTGTTCAGTCATTCCGGGAAGGAGAGTTTGTCTGGGTAAATAGGAAATAGCCTGTGGTCTAGCGCAGACCTTATTGTTGAGTCTGCTCCATTCTTCTCTGCTCAGGATGTGGGTCCCCTACAGGGAATCTTGGGAAACCAAAGTTCTCAGTCCCTTGGGTAGAGACTCCATGGTCTTCAAGCTTCTTAGACCAGAATTTCTTGAAAGAAGTTCTAGAGAAGGCAAGGGAGAGAAAATGGAATAAATCTGGCCAAGAAATAACCTAACAGAGCTCTATATCCTGCCATAGTTTCCAGGGCATGGTGGTTGTCTAATGTGATCTGAGGATGAACTTCAAAGAACACTTTTCTAAATTGGGCTACTGGGGTATAGCAGGCAGTGTCTTACCCAGAATCTCTAAGCAAGAGGTGAACCTCCAGTGGGAAGCTGAGACCTTGAGCTCCCTGCCATGGTGGCATCTCTGAAAGGTCGTTTTTCTTTTCTCAGCCGTTCGAATTCATCACCTTAGAGAAACAGAAGAGGCTATTTTATAACTCTTGGTTGAGTTACGGTGGGTCTACCTCATTACATTCTGATGTGTAGGCAGTCACTACAGGCTGTGCTCTGGGTGGCAGCGAACCTCTGACAAGGTGACAGGGAGGCAGTGGCCACAGAACACACAAGAAGTCAAGCAGCTAAAGAGCTGTTCACAGTGGCCATAGTAGAAAAGATTTCCTGGGGTCATCCAGCTAGTAGTTTTTAAATGAATTTAGCTTTAGAATTTTTGGACCAAAGATCTGACCTGGAAAACGAATACATTCAGTATAGCGCATGAGGCTGAGCTGGCTGAAATTAGTGGTGGGATTGGGGAGGCTGAGAATGTGGGGTAGCAGGCTTGTTACCACAGCCCCCTGCTAAGGACTCTTGGGGGATCCCAGGCTGGCTTTAAAACTCATTCTTCAGTTCAGGCAGAGAGAGTGACTTGCGCAAGGTCACCGGGCCCTGGGAGACTCATGCTTCAAGGGGCTCACATGGTACAGTGACAGCGTGAATCAAAATCCAGGACTCCAGGCTGGTAGCTCGGTGTTCCCTCTTGCACACTTACTCTCCGTTTTAAACACTGAGCGTTCATCAGCCTGCAGCATGGATCGTGTCAGGAAAGGGAATGGGAAGGTGTTTGCTCTTAGATCCTAAGGGAGGTGCAGACACCCACCTTTGCCTTTTCTAGCTAGAGTAGTAGCAGGAATGAGTAGGAGCTGAGAATGCTGAGGGGAAGGCTTACTCCAGAAGAAGCCTCAGGTAGGAATGGATGGAATATGAGTCACAGTGGGGATGGATCCAGGTCTGCAATCTGACAGGTGGGGGATTAGAGCTCTAGGATAGGAATGCAAAGAACTAGCAAAGTCCCTGCAGCTATATGCATTTCCTATACTGGAGGGTGATTAGTCAGTTGCTTTTCTGTTTAGCTGCATAACAAACAACCCCAAACCTCAGTGGCTTATGAAGCAGAAGTTTATTTCTTCCTTGTGCTGCACCTGACTGTGTGTTGGCTGTGGTTCTGCTCCATATGCTTTCTCATTCCCTGATGTGCCTGTTTTATTGTGGTTGAGAGAAGCAGGAGGCTGAGCCAGACTGCACAGTCACATTTAAAACTCTGTTGAGGTGTGGCGCACCTTATGTCTGTTTTCATTGCATTGGCCAAAATAAGTCATGTGGCTGGTCTGGGCAGCGGGGTAGGGCCTTTGTAAGTCACATGATATATTAACTTTCTAAATCAATTTATAAAGAGGAAAGATTTATTTTGGACATATTTTCAGAGGTTTCAGTCTGTGGTCACTTGGCTCTGTTCCTTTGGGTCTGTGGCAGTATAGTGCGTCATGGCAGGAGCTCACAGAAGAGACTTGTTCACCTATGGCCTTTGGGAAGCAAAACGAGGGGAGGAAGGAAGGGGCAGGGTCCTAATATCCTCTTCAAGGACAAGTCTCCAATGACCTAATTTCCTTCTGCTAGCCCCCATCTGTTAAAGGTTACACCACTTCCCACTAGAGCCATAGTCTGGGGACTAAGTTTCAGTACATAGAAGTATGAGGGACACTGAAGATCTAAACTATAGCATAAGGCAAAGGGGAGAGAATTGTATGCTGCTGTTAAAACTGAGGATAATTGCAACCAGTGCAGTTTACTATAAAAGGTGCTTTGGGATATTGGTGGAAGATATGCAAGGTGTGTACTACGTAGGACAGCTTTTGGCGACAGAATGACCTTTAAGATCTCTGGATCCTAGCTCTTCACGATTTTAAGAAAGTCTGCGCCAAGTATTTTGGAATGGTGGCTCCCAGCATTATGGGGGACTTTGATTTTTGTTTTTCTTTCCTAGAAGAGGATATGAGCCTGAGCAGACTTGCAGAGGTAGCAGTGGCTTCCCCCTGTGGAGCTGGCAGGGCTTGGTGACCAGGCAGGGCTGAGGAGTACTTGTGTCATGACCGACACTGAGCTCAGGCCATGCTTTGCAGGGAAGTCGGAGGAAGCGAGGCCACAGGACTCTTCCTCACTGTTCTCCCCACACACTTTTCCAGGAATCGTGCATTTTATACTAATGGCACTCCTTTGACAGAAAAAAACCCAGAAGCTCATTGAGATACAGAGCTTCCAAACAGCACCACCTCCCTGATGGAAATCAATGGATGCTTACTTTAATGGAGGTGTGAGTAGTTTTTGTGATATTGATTATCAGTAAATCAAGCATCAGGAAATCATGCTGCAGTGGGATCGGTGGAGATTCTGGATCTGGGTTACTTGGAGAAGTTGCTGACCACTTTAACAGTGTCGGGGGCTCCTGGCTCAGCATCGAGCTTTACCCACCTCACCTGTGCACTGCCAGGTGGCCTTTAAGCAGACAAGCGCGGCTAAAGAGGTGGAGGACATTCCACCCAGGGGAGGGAAAATGGCCTCCCATGGCTGCTCCTTCTTCCACAGATTTCAGAAGGCAACTAGGCCAGTTGGGTGGAAAAGGAATTTAGATAATCAGGAGCCAGGAATGTGCACCCATTTTTGCTCAAATAGCCTTCTCTAGCATTGCAAAACTAATGAAGGGAGGCAAAAGATAAGATCAGAAAGGTTCCTGCATTCGCTCTGCAAATGACAGGCTTGTGCTAGGTCAGGTGAGACAGGTCTGAATCATGGGCCGCTTCACCGTGGGATGCACCTGAGGACATTTTGCTCTTCTGAAGTTACTCGTTTCTATTTTTTCCTCCAAATTTTTTTAGTTTGAAAGATATGAGACTTCCAAGGAACATCCCCAGGTCCTAGTAAAGTCACTATTGTTAACGTTTTTGCCGTGCTAGTCTTATCTTTCTCTATGGTTACTTTTTATCTCCCCTGGATCATTTGAGAATCTATTGTGCTTTCTAAATAGTATGTCCCTCCTAAAAACAACGAGTGACACTCTCCTGTGGAACCACACTACATTTATCACCACTCAGCAAGATTGATGTCAATAAGCACTATCTGAAATCCTTATTCAGGTTTGCTGGCAAAGCCCAAGGATGCTCCCTGCAGCAGCAGGGTTCATCAGCAGGGGCAAATCCTGTTGCTGTCTGTCCTCATGAATAAAGTTGGACTGGAGCGCAGCCGTACTCATTCATGCATGCATTGCCTGTGGCTGCTTTCGCACTGTACTCGTGGAGATGAGTAGTTGGGAGAGAGATCTTGCAAAGCCTATAATATTTTTACCACCTGACCCTTAAATCCAGGGGGTGTCTCTTGCTCTGATCTTTAAGACAAAGTCAGGAGGTGCTTGAGACAAAAAGAATCGAGGCTCACATTTTGCATAGGTTTTATATTTTTTAAATACGTATAAAGGATCCCTAACTCATGAGCGTTCTTTACACATGAATGACAACAGTCTCCCTGGCCTACTGCCCTAGGAATGTATGCTCTGTTTACTCTGCCCATGTCTCCCTGATGGGCTTTAAGGAGCTGCTTAATAATGCAGTTGTATGAGGTATGCTTGCCTTGTGTCTTTATTCCTTGTTCCTGAAGTTCGTTTTGTCTCAAGCACCTCCTGACTTTGTCTTAAAGATTAGAGCAAGAGACATCGCCAGGAAACCTCTGAAACCTTTCTCCCTGCCTGTTTGCAGGACCCCATGGTCTGATTGTCCATACTTCTGGGAGTCTACACTGTGCTTGTAATTCTAGCTTGGAAGACAAATCCAGTGCTGCAGTCCTATATCCCAACCACATCTGATTGTCCATGCTTCTGAGACCCGCTGGCTTTTCTGGCATAGCACTTACTACACTAATGTATTATTTATTTCTGTTCTTCTCACCACTACTTTATGGAGGCCTTGAGGGCAGGGATTATGTATGTCTTCTTCATCTGCATATCCTCCATGCCTAACATAACGGCCTACAAACTTCATAATGGTTTCTTGAATAAATGGATGGGCTCCTCAATGGCTCAACGGCTTGTCATCTATTCCCAGCTCCACCTTGTGGGATTTCCAGTCCTTTTTTCCTCCTGCCCCTTCCTCTCCCAGGGAATGTGATTGAGCTACAGTACCTTCCTGGTGACCCATTTGAATGTGGCCTTGGACCAGTCTAGTGCGGAGACCAAATGGAGAGATGCAGGAGGAGGGCAGAGAAGATGACTGAGGGAGCTCTTTCCTCCCTGCGTGGCTCCTCTGCAACCCAGAGTCCTGTGTGAACCTTCCACCCTCTCCTGGACTGGCCCTGTCACTGGAGGCTGCTTTGCGTCAGGGATCTCAGCCACCACTTTGCGGCAGATGGCATCCACAGGTGACAGAGTGAACACTGAGTGTGCTGAGTATCTGCTCATTGAATTCTCATAGACCTGAGAAGAGGACATCGTCCCCTTGCTCGAGACAAGAAAACTGAGGCATATATTGGTGACTTTATGGTTAGGAGTGTCAGAGCTGGTGCACAGACTGGGCACTGTGTGATTCAAAATCCTCCTTCTTTGTCCCCTGCATTGTACCCCTTCTTGTCCCCTGCTTTGGGTTAGTGGATGTCTGGCATCTCATTGAAACCACTGAGGAAGTTTATGGCTCCATGCGGCATTGTGGCTTGAGGTTAGGATCTAGATTAGGCCTGTCCAACAAAGGGAGTATTCTATGACTAGAAGGAGGAACTTGATCTCTGTTCAGTATGTAGGCATTCGCCACATGCCACTTATGAACCCTTGAAATGCAGCTACTACAACTTACTTAATTTTAAATAACATATTTAATTTGAATAGCCACATGTCACTAGTGCTTATTGGTAATGTAGACTGGAGTGAACGTCTGCTGTGTTCATTCTGGGTAAATGTGCTGTGTGGGTTGGTAGCACAGAACTTATAGAAAAATTGGTATTAAGTTATAAACCCCAGTTAGCGTGGAGGTTATTCCGGAGTAACAGAAATAAATAATACATTAGTGTAGTAAGTGCTATGCCAGAAAAACCAGTGGGTCTAAGAAGCATGGAGGTTATCCCAGAACTGGAGACGGCCTGATTGCAGAGCTGTGATGAGCCCTGACAGCTTCCAGGTCTCCATTAGGGACAACTGACTCCTCCATTCCTCCAACAATGCAGAGGAGCAGGCAGAGAGATGTGGGGAAGGAAAGAAGGAGAAGACCCAGCAGACCACAAGCAGGGAGGCTGTTAGACATTTACTCTACTTTCTGTCCTCCTGGTGTTTGCTTATGATCCTCTTGGGATATAGGGTTGCAGGACTGAATTTGTCTTCCAAGCTAGAATTGCAAGCATAGTATAGACTCCCAGGAAAATACACAGTCACCCATTTCCTGGTCAGGGTCCCTGCATGGTGTCAAGCACGTCATCTCTTAAACTGGGGTGTTTTAGCTGGAGAAATTTGTGTAGTGGATGCAAAACTGGGATTTAGTGCCTCACATTCTAGGATTAAATTTTACAAACTCAGTGGCACTGGGCAAGTTACATCACCTCTCAAGTTTCAAGTGCTCAAGTTTTTCATCTGTAATGGGGATTAACATCACAACCCCATATTCTCCAGCAAGTCTGGTAGCAGTCAAGCAAGTGAACCCATCCAAAGTGTGATGCCTCAGGAGCGCTCAGCATCCATAGGTCCTTGCTGCTTTTAGGGTCTTGGTCCCAACCATGTTGCTGCAGAGTCAGATCAGCATGATCTTTATCTTCTGCTTTAGGGCTTCCCCCCCACCACCACCTTCTTATTTTTTCTACCAACATTTTCTAGCTTTCAGAACTCAAAATACTTTTGGGAGCTTTGCAAAAATTTGCTTCCAAATCCTGGGAAAGGATGTCTGTTTTCTCATCTCATCTCCCTCTCTCTCTAGATATTTATAGTTCTGGATAGAAAAGAGCTGCTTTGATTTCTCAGAATAGTTTCCACAAAAGTGTCTTGTTGGGGAGGCAGGGCTGGGTGGAGAGTGTTAGACTTGGCATGCGAGGGCCTGGGTTTGCATCCCACTTGCCAGCTCTGTGACCTCCTGGATGCAGCCCCAAGCCAGTTAACACCCACAGCCTGTTTCCTCATCTATGAAGTGGGGATGGAGGTATCAATAGTCAGATGAGATGATACAGCCACCTGCCTGCACAGAGCAGATGCTGTAAATGTCAGTTGCATCTCAGCATTTAAATCCTTCCATAAGATCAGTGTTCAAAGCCACAAGTTGGAAACTACTTGGGGCCCTTCCTGGTGGGGCTCACAGCTGCAAGCTGTCCCAAAGCAGTCTTCACAGTTCTGCAGCAGCAGATCCTGCCTTCCCAGCTCGTGGCTCTTCCTTTGCCAACAGGCCTTATTTAGACTTGGGGAGCAAAGCTTCTGAAAAGAACCAACTGCAGACTGGGCTGCAGCAGGTCTGTGGGAACAGTCAGAGAGATCCAAGTCTCCAGATTCAGAGAGGTGAGAGGTGACAAGCTGACTTGGGGACGATGACTCAGATCCCAGTGTTTAGGGAACCAGGTCCTCTGCCAGCTGTTCTTTCTAGGGGAGAGGGAGGGCTCAGCTCCTAGGTTGGAAGAGTCTTGTTTGCAGAGAAAGATAAATCAGGGGACATCAGGAGAACAGTGGCAACTTGCAGAAGGCACAGAGAGTGCAAGAACAGGTAGGAATCACAGGTAAACGGTTTCTGAGTCTCTCTCCATCTCTGGACACGAAGACTGCAGGGGATATTCATGAAGCCTCACCAGATGCAGACCCAAGTTTAAGTTGGTCTTGCTACTGTCCTGCACGTGACCCAGATAAATGCCTTTGTAGCCTCCAGGAGCCCAGTACTGAAGTCAGGGTTGAGGATGCAGCAGTTAGTGTCTGGATGAACTAAGCGAGCCTTTTCCCCATGGCAGTTCATGATAAATAACACCATATGTGCTCATCTCCTGACTCAGCTTTGCTATTTGCAGAAGCCCGCATGGACCATTCTGGGAGCTTTGAGGTGGTGCTGTGCATGTGCCATGGAGTAGTAGGTGGAGGCTGATTGGTGGTGCTGGCAGTGGTGGGTACTTCGAGAGCCCCAACGCTGTGTTCTGGAAGGCTCAGCACCTAGGGTCATGGCTTGGCTTGAACTATGTCCTCTTAACACAATTGTGTTAGAGTCTCTACTCCAGGTATCTCGAAAGGTAACCTTATTTGGAGACAGAGACTTTGTAGAACTAAAATAAGATCATCAGAGTGGACTCTGACCCAGTAGGACTGGTGTCCATATTAAAGGGGAAACTGGGACACAGGGGCACACTTAAGGGAAGATAAGGTGAGGAGACATAGAAAAAAGATGCCAACAAAGGAGGAGACACAGGACAGGTCCTTACCTCAAAGCTCTCAGGTGGAGCTGGCCCCCACATCCAACACAGTGATCTTGGGCTTCTATCTCACAGCACTGTGAGGCAATACATGTCTTCTGTGTGAGTTTTGTTAGGATAATGTAGAAAATGGGTGCAGGTAGTAGTCCTGCACTTTTAATAAGAGTCAGAATCATGAGAGAGGCTATGAAGGGGTCCAGGGTCCTGGCCAGAGCCATCCAATGTGTGGCCATGGGCAGGGCTCTTGGCCCTGTGAGACATGGCTTTCAGCTCAGGATACAGCGGCCATGTAACTCCTGCCCCATGCTTGTATTAGTCAGTGAACTGGGAAGGTGGTGGAGACAGATGTCACCCTCCATGCCTCTATCCTGGTCTCATCTCTCCTTTGCAGATAGATGGCTCTGCTCAGCAGCTGCTCACTACCTTGCTGTTTGAGCATTTCTGGAGGTGGAAACTTTGCTGGCCCATGAAAAGTTTTGGTGAAGATGTTTGGATACAGTTCTATGCTACAGCAGAACCAGAAAGACTTCCTTTGCCTGTGTGCTTTGGGGATGAATTAATGAAGGACCTCTTTGTTAGATATTTGATTTTTGCCTGACTCTGCTAGAAGTTCACATTTGCTTTCTCATCGAATCCTATTGCATTTCTATGAGTTAGAAATTCTTATACAATTTTTTTGTGAAAAGTGAATGGCAGATGGCATAGATGACTTGCTGCGGGTCACCTGCCTTATCAATGGCCATGTAGGGATTATAGTCAGAATTGTCTGACTTCAGACCCTGCTGCTTTCCTGTGACGTGAAGCTTTATTTGGAGAAGCAAGCAGCTCCCAGAATATGGAGTCATGGGAGGGGGCAGGGAAAGGCCCCGTCCAGGGCTGCTGCCAAGAGCAGGTGGCTGTGCCCACAGGGTGACCTGAGTTCCTGTCCTTTCTTTTTTCCTCTCTCTCACCTCCCTAGAAAAGCCACCCCCGCAGTTACCCAGCTGCTATTTTTCCTCATGGATTTTTAATAAAGATGATGAATGAACCAAGAATTGATAAAAAAAAAAAGGCAAATGGTGTTTGGGTTACACATTATTCTAGTAAAATGTATTTTTCACTGCAGGTTTTAAGTGACTTTTTCGTTAAAATGCCATCACAAAAGGGAAGGTTAAATAAAATGAGTTTGCATGGCAGAAGTGTCAACCAAGGGCTAAGACCTCAGGCAGCCGAGCTGTAAGTTTTTCTGGCTCCCATGGGCCAGGGTTGTGACCACTATGGAGATTCTCCCTGGGGTGGGGGTGAGGGGAGACTAGAGGAGTGACTCCCCAAGAAGGCCGGAGCAATCACAGTAGTTCTGCTCCCTGGAGGCCTGCCAGGTCTCAGGGCCCGAGGTAGGTGCCACGACCTACCTCTGTTCCCTGCACCACCACTATGCCATGAAGTCTGCAGCCAGAGGGACAGATCAGAGCCATATAGGGACAGAGTCCTTCTGTGAGCTCTCTGCTGGCTCTGAGTGAAGCTTTTCCAATAGTCAGGACCAAGAGAACTTGTGCTGGTCTCATGTCTCCAGGGAGACCAGTTTATCCCAGGCTTTAAAGATGTTTGGCACCAGGTGGTGAATTGCCTCCCACATTAAAGTTACTTGTCTTTGTGAATCTGCCTCCACTAAGTGTGTCTGTTGTGATTTGGAAATATCTTGTCACAAGTGTTCTGCTCATCGCATCCCATCCTGTCCCACCCTGGCCCCATCCCATCCTGTTTCTCTGCGTGTGGCAAATACATGTGAGGGCATGCTCGGTATCGAGCCCTGCCCCAAGTGTGGGGACCAGGGATGTGGCCATGTCCTAGTCAGTGCTGATACCAAGCTCTCTGTCCAAGAAAGGACATAAACTGACAGTTGCAGCATGAGGCGGACAAAGGATGGAGAGACTGGCTCCCACCTCTGCAAGTGGATCAAGGAGCAGAGGCTTCCTGAGGTGATGATTGGGCTGGGCTTTCAAAGGCTGCATTGCAAACATTAACTCTCTACACTGGCACTTAGAGAGCACTTGCTGGGTGCTGGGCCACATCCCTGCATTTTACATCCCTTACCTCATTACTCCCTGGCTAACAGCCTCAGAGGGAGGTGCTCTTACTGTCACCTCCATTTTCCAACCGAGGAAACAGAGGCTCAAGGAAAGCAGCGGGGGAGGTGGTGGAGCTGAGGTCAAGCCCAGGCAGGCTGGAGCTCTCTTGCCTGTCTAGGGAGACATTCGGACAGGGAGGTGAGAATGGTGTCATGCTGACCACGGGGCAGGGTGTTTCCTGGTGGAGTGGGTCTCCCCAGCCTCACTGTCAGCCAGGACGTGATGGAGAGGCAGGAATGGTGGCCACCTCCAGTGTGCTCTGCCCACCTGGGAAGCTGGGTAAACCCATCAGCTTGTAGTAGGCACAGGAAAGTGTCAGCTCAGCCCTGGGGTTGCTGGGGCTGCTGGCCAGGAAAGTCTGAGCCTGGGCAGGGCTTTCCATCTCTGCTGTCTGTGGAGATTGGGTGGTGAGAGCTGCACGGCTCCGCTTGAGGGTGAGGCAGAGCCACTCTGGCTGCTGGCCTCAGGCCCGGGGTGTGGCTGACTTCCTCCCACAGGGAGGTGTTGTGCCCTCAGAAGAGCCTGGCCACACCCTGCCTGGCACCTTGGACACCCATGAGGCACACAAGCTGGGGCGTGTGCATGCATTCAGCAGTGCAGTGTTACACTGTTTTCCCTCATTTGCCTTTTCCTGGAGAAAATCAAGGGCTCCATTGCATCTGTTACAAAGTACAGCCTTTTCTCTATTTTAATGTGCCACCAATTGTAAGACTCATCATCGATTTAATAATACTCTCCCAGAGGGGGAAAAAAAGAAAAAAGAAAAACGACCACATTAAAACTACACATTGATCGTAGGGTTCATCACCAATTACTATCTTAGAAACATTGCGACATAGAAAGAAATGAGTATCTTGGAGTCCAGGGGGTGTGATGCACTCTAGACACTGCAGAAAGGGAGTCCCTGAGAGGGGAGCTTGTCCCGAAAGAGGGTGCTGGTTGACACTGGTGAAGGCAGGAAAGCCCAAGTCCACATCCATCCACTTTTGCCTCAGCTGCTGTGGTTTTAAATGATACGGTGGTACTTTGGGGATATTTCAGGTAGCTCAGAAACACAGCTGAAACCATTCTTCAATTGGGTTTGACAAATAATCAGCTTCCTGTTCAAGCTGGGGAAGTGCTGAACTCAGGGGACACACAAGGGCCGGCTGCGATCCCCAACTACCTGGTGCATCTTCTTGAGTGCTGGGCAGGCATTAGACCCAGCCATGTGGCATGAGAGTACCTTGCCCTCAAGAGCCCAGGGACCTGGGCCGAATTCCAGCAACCTCAGGAAACAATTGGTTTTTCTCACTGGGTCCCAGACTCCCCTGTTGTGTGGTATGGTCACAAAACAACAAAAATAGCAGCTGACAATTGCTGAATTCTTAGTATAGGCCAAACGTTGATCTATATGCGTTATAAATACTAACTCATTTAATCCTCACAACAGCCCTGCAAGGTAGATAGTTATCTTGTTTTTGAGATAAGCAAACAGAAGCATAGCGTAGTTGGGAAATGTCCCCAAATTCACATAACTAGTAAGTGGCAGAGATAAGCACTGAACTGAATCTCTCTAGTTGTAGGGTCCAGGCTATTAACAGTGGAGGTACCAAGGCAGGGTAATAATTAATGTATGAAGAGAAACAACAAAGCCCTTTGAAAAATGAAATTTAATATGCAGTTCCAAAAACGTTAAATAACAGTCTTTCTGGTTGGAGATACATGAGGTACAGAGTCTGTCCTGTTTGCAGGGACCTCCAGGCACATCTGTGACATCCTGGAGTTTCTAAAGACAGAGGGACTGGACAGTCTTTATGAGCTACCCAGTGTAGCATCCTGGGACTGCCTGGGAAAGACATAAATTCTGGTATCCTGGGCCTCTTAATGACATGGTACATCTTCTAATAGTCTTGAAACGTTTGTCCAACACTTATTCGTTGGGGACAGGGAGAAGCAGGTTTTCCAGTAATAGAATCAACACATCTTTTTTTTTTTTTAACATTCTTTAGGCCATAAAATGATCATAACATCTGAAATTGTTTAAGCTTGTGGTTTTACTGCATGTTTTTCTGTCACTCATAACTGGATGGTTTTAGCCATTCATTAGCTCAGATAGTGGTATCTTACATTGACACTTGATAAAATGTTTGTGTGATGTGAATTGTATTTTCCTTTCAGAATTCAGCTGGTTGATGCTGCCAAATTCAAGTTGCTGGCAGTTGGCATTATGTCAGTTGGTAGCACAGTGTGCAGTTGCATGGTGCCATCTTGACATTCCAGTTGAAAAAATATTTGACAGTTGCAGTAAGCTGGAGCTAGGAAGAGATTTGATTTCTATATGCAAATTCTTTTTACTCAAGGGCCCCATCTTACACAGAAGTGAGGCTGAATTACTTTTATCCAATTATGTCTATTTAATAATTGCCCGTGGAAACTTGAACTAACTGGTACCATATTGGTGACTTACTTTAGTGACATTTTTATAGTTGTTCTAGGTGGCGCTCTAGGCAACTGTGAGGACTGCCATGTTGGGGTTCAGGGTGCATACTATGTAAGTCCAGGTGTGTGAATGTCTTCTTCTAGAGATTTATAACCTTCATAGTTTCTGTAGGGTGTAAAAAAGTAGCTTCCAGATTATAGAGCTATAGTGACACCTGTGAGAAACTCTACAAGAATGACACCCGATAGTTTGGGCACAAGGCACTCACATTGTTCACTGAAGTGGGTTGGAAAGTTTCCTTCCAGAATTCATGTTTAGCCAGAACATCAGAATGTGACATTTAAATCTAGGGTCTTAGCAGGTATAATTAATTAATATGAGGTCCTAGTGGATGAGGGTGAGCCCTATTTCACTGACTGAAGACTTTATAAGATGAGAAAACAGAGATGCAAAGCCACACAAGAAAGATCATCATCAGAAGATGGAGGCAGACGGAGTGATGAATCTCTAAGCCAAGGAACATCAGGGATTGAAGGAAGCACCAGAAACTATGAAGAAGCAAGGATGAATTCTTCCCCAGAGCCTTCAGAGGAATTGCAACCCTGATAACACTTTGATTTCAGGCTTCTAACCTCCAGACGTCTAATAGAATAAATTTCTCTTGTGTTAAGCCACCTATTCTATGCTCTTTATTGTGACAGCTCTAGAAATGAACTCACCCATCAAGTACATGTCCTGCCAGGCTTACCTCATGTCCTTAATGGGATTACCAGAACAAAAGGCGATGGGTAACCTCCTGCGAGGACACACCTTCCTTCTCAGACAGGCACCATGGTCAGATGGAAGAGCCAGTGAGGGACACACTTGCGCTGCACCATCAGACCCTTCCCCAAAGAGATGGGCTCTTCTCCAGAGCTAAGGTCTTGGAGAGAGAGTGCAGAGTTGTCAGGACATTAATCTAGTTTGCATTCCATCAAAGCCCGCTGAGCTAGCTCAGACTCAGTCCAACACCAGAAATCAGCAGACTGCCCATGCTAAGTTCATGGATGGGGCAAAAGCATCAGATGGAGTTGATGGGACCTAAGAGGTCACCTTGAATAAACACTCCAGGTTTAAAGGAGGAAAGTGGGACAGACAAGGGAGTGGCAGTAGCTGCTCAATTATACACAGTGTGGCTGCTTGGAGCCAAGCCCTTGGCTTCTGTTCACCATGACTCATTAAATAGCATTTGGATGGGTCTGGTCGTTCACTAGCAAGTTCTTTCAGGCCCTGAATTCACCTGGGTGGGAGATGGGCCTTATGCCCTTTAACATGTTCTTTGACCACTTTAAACTTCATTTATTCATCCAACGGTCAGAAGGAGGTCTCTGTGTGTCGGGCCTGGGCAGTGTACTGCACCAGGAGCTCCATGGGAGTGGGAGTGACCACTGTTGCCACTCCAGACCCCAAAGAAGCAACATTTACATGTGCAACAAAGGGGCCTGCGCTGCGACAAGTGCTGTGAAGGAGAGCCAGGGAGATGGAGACGCTGGTGCTAAAGGCGGGGAAGGGCGGGAGGGCCTTACCTGGACCATGGCTGCGCGTGCCTGGTAGCAGGTTAGAGTCTGGACTAGAAATTTCACAATGTAGTGCTCCCCAGCTCTGGACACATGTGGGACAACCAGATCTTCTCCACATCATGGGGATCCTGCCCTACAAAAGCCAGCCAGGACCCCCATGCTGTCCCATGTGCCCTCATCATTAACCAGTGCTGAGGCAGGAGGGACTTTGACTATCCTTCTGCCAATGAGAACGATGCCTTTAAACCTTTTCAAGTCCAGAGGGGGAAGCATAGTGGCAAAGAAAGAGATTAACTCCTGGTGACAAATCAGTATGGCTGTGTGACATTTGTAAGTAACTTAACGTCTCTGAGCTTCCGTCTCCCTTCTAGAAAACGGATCATGTTTTGCACCCTAGAACACTCCAGTGAAGATTTGGGGATGTAAAAATGTCAAGTAGCTTGAAATCACAAAGACTCACTCAGTTCTGTTCACTTGTAAAGGCTTTTCCATAGACAGTCACACTTTGCAGACAGGGAGGCTTCTGAAACCTGCTGTGGCACATAATGGGTGCTCAGTAAATGGTAATTGGAGAGGACAACGGTCGCAAAAGCTGCTTGTGTGAGGAGCTGCTTAGCAGCCCTGCTGGTTGGAGGATCGCAGGAGGAGTGAGTTCTCTCCTTGGATCCACACCAAAAGCATCTTCTCCCCTGTACCCAGCTTCCCTGTAGGACCTGCAGACCTCTGGGCAGGGGCCAGTTCTCTTGCATGTGCTTGTAGCTGTGGAAGCCGACCCTGAGTGCTGGGCATGGAAGTGCATCTGCCAGAAATTGTAGGATTCAGAGATTTATTGGCTCATTACTGGCTTTGCCCCAAACAGATCAGGACAGAGTCAGAAACCAGCGCCCCGGAGGGTTTTGTCACAGGTAACTCACGCCCCACCCCAGGGTTAGCTGCTTCCGTGGTGGCCTATGCCTACCCCTGGGATGATGCTCTCCTGCTCTGACAACTTGGCACCGGAGTGCGGATTAAGTAGGTTTTGGAGAAGGGAAGCTTGTTCCTGGCCAGTGTTTACACCATGTCAGGAAAGTGCTTTCAAATCGACCTTCTGAGGAAAGCGGCCCTGCAGCCTTCTGGCCGCCAGAAGGCTGATTGCGTGGCAGCTGGATTTCTGGTGGTGGCCAGGCTGCAGACAGTCAAAGCTGCCCCTACCCTGCCCTGGGCAGCTGAGCATCCTTAGCAGACACATCATCATCACTCAGAGCTTTATTTTAAATTCTGGTGACTCCATGTACACTTCTTGGCTTCCTTGAGTCTCTGTCTCCATATTTGTAGCATGGCAATACTGCTATACACTTCACTGTGTTGTTGGTAGGTTTTAATGAGACCACACTCCCAAGTGCTTAGGAAGGGGCCCTCACGGATCTGCTCAGAGCTTATGTGTTTCCTGCCAAGCTGCTCAGGACCAACCCCACTGCTCATTCTTCTCCTCCTGCTCCGTGCAGGCTTCTCCAGCGTCTGCTGGGGAGGGGTTGTCACAGGCCCAGCAATTGTCAGGGACTGGTCCCAGAGGCCCCTGGCTACTCGTTTCTCTCCCTTAGCACCTTCCATATCTAGAGTGTCTGCAGAGAGATGCATGTGGGGAGGTCAGCTGCAAGGACACCAGTTCCAAAGGTGTGTTCCCTGCTGCTGTGCCAGGCTCCGTGAATAGAGTTCCGTGGACAAACACATTTGAGCATCTTTTGGTGAAATGAGCTAAATATAGCTGTCCCTTGGTATCTGCAGGAGACTGGCTCCAGGACACCTCTCTTCCTGAGGATAACACAATCCATGGAGGCTCAAGTCCTTTATAGAAATAGCATAGTAGTTGTATATAACCTTTGCATACCCTCCCCTATACTTTAAATAATCTGTCCACAGCATGTAATACCTAAAACAATATAAATGCTACATAAATAGTTGTACTATATTGTTTAGGAAATAATGATAGGGAGAAAGGTCTGTATGTGTTTAATGCAGGCCCTTTCTTTCTTTCTGTACCAAAAATTGAACTCAGGACCTTGTGATTTCCAGGTAGGCATTGTGCTCCTGAGCTGTATCCCCAGCCCTCCTTTTTCTTTCTTCCTTAAATATAGTTTTGCTCCCTGGTTGGCTGCATCATGGGTGGGGAGCTGGTGAACACTGAGGGCCCACTGTACATGAATACATTAAAGGCTCCAAGACACTGGGGAGTAAGAAAGCCTGGCTAACTTCTGGAGTGTCCTGAATGAATTTGATCACAGACATTTCTCTCCCTGACCTCACCTCATCTGTCCACATAACACTCACTAAAAGCTACAGCTGATGCGTGATGGAAGATAGGCTGGAGCACGCATTGGAGACACACATTATAGGTACTTTGAGACGACCCGTACCTCTGCTCACTGTGAGCCTCCCATGTCTCTGCACCCCACACTCCTCACCCTGCTTGGGCAGTGCATTCTGCAAAACCCAGTGAAGAGGGCTGAGAGGGGCAGAAGGGAGTAAGGACCCTGGGCAGACAGCCAAAGGGGCCTTGCATGGGACTGAGAGCCCCTGGGAAGGACACGGCTGGAGGCATTGCTGTCACAGCAGGCACCTATGTAAGCACTTGCTATGGGCCACCTGAGCAAAGGTGGGAGGCAGCCTTGGCATCAGTGGCGGGTGTGTAGACTGCCTAGGAAAGCATGTTGGCCATCAGCAGATTGATTACTCGGCCTGTAACTGGCAAATCCCTGTGTAGTTACGAAGTGCCACGCAGGGCCGGCAGAGCGGAGAGAGCACAGTAATCAACACATAATTACGGTTATATCAGGCAGCCCGAGCCTGTGAGCGGCTAGGTCTTGTGCAGCAAATTCTCCAGTGCTCCCTAAGAGATGTGACCATGCATTTTCAGGCATTAAATGGATTTCTGGGCCACATTTGTGGACTTGCAATCAGGGACGTGGCAGGTGATCTTGGCAGCCAGTGATGAGCGGCTGCCGCTGCAGGAAGGGAAAGTTAGAAGGAAGGCTTTTAGGAGGGTGGGAGTGGGGGGTGCAGTAATGTGTCCTGGGGTGGGGAGCCATTGGGAGCCCTGGGGTGCTGGAAGTGCTTGGTGTTCCTCAGGCCTCTCACCTTTCTTCTTCCTGCTGAAGGGCTGAGTCTCTCCCATTTCTTTCCCAGGGTCTAGTTCAGACGGCATTTGTCATCCCTGAGATGCCTCCTATCCTCCTGTCTGAAGCCTTGGATTCCCCATAACTTGGGACAGGCTAGCAGGAAGGGAATGCTATTGACCCAGGTCCCATTTCCCTGGAATAAACAGTATTTGTGGAGGGGTGGATGTGCTGGCTGGCGTTGTCTTGGTTGTCAATTAGGAAGGCAAAGCATAACTAGATGGACCAGCCTGAAATCCTGCAGCAGCCAGGAATGTTGGACCAGGACATGCAGTCCAGCCCTGGAGACACAGGAGCACCCCAGTCTGCACACCAGAAGAGGTGTGATCAAGAAAAGGGAATCAGACTGAACTTTAAGGTGGTTTTCAACTCCAGTATCCGAATGACCGGGAAGGCTAGCTGAAGGGTAGATCGGTGTACCCACACCCCAGCTCTCCTCATTCAGAGGGACAGACGAGCCCACAAATTGTGTATTTTGCAGCTTTCCAGGAGATGCTAGTGCTGTTGGTCCTGTCCACAGCTTGGGAACCTGTGGTCTAGACCTAACTCAGCCAAGAAGGGAAAGCACGGAGCCATGTCAGTGGGGATGGGGAGGCTGTGGGAAGCTGTTCTGTGGCCCCTGCATGGGAAGCCGTAGCTCCTGTCACACTGCAGATCTGTCTGGAGTGGCCCAGACACATAGGGGCATCAAGGCTAGGAGTGGGCAGAGACTTGCAGGTGAGAGAGGCTGGTACCTCGCTGTTTGATAAAAAAGACACTTGTCTTCTAGCAGCAGCTAGAGTGTTAGGACCAGCCTGAGGGCAAAAGCAAGTTCAGGAAGGCGAGAAACACTGGGGAGTTGCTCTGTCCTCAGTGGCAGCACATTCTCTCCAGCTGTCCACAGTAAGCCCTGTCTGCTGAATCCTCACGGGGAGCCAGGCCCCAGCTGGCCAAACTTGCTTACTCGTGTGTAACCTTAACGACGAGGCTGGCTGAGGTAGTGTGCCTGGCCTAGGTGTCCTAGTCTTCAGGAGCCTGGGCTGGGATTTGAGCGTTGTGTTGCCTGTGTGCTGATTTCATTCACTCCACAGCCCAGCCGTGTCTCACCTGTGCTCCCCGCCAGGCCTTGGACCAAGAATGTTGGATGGGCCAAGCATTACCAAGAAGACGGAGCATAAATGTGCACACGAGTGCTGTTGTCAGTGTCCAAATAAGGAGTTATAGGGGTAGAGGGCAGTTGCCAATTTCCCTGGAGTCTTGGGCAGTCTGGTCCTGGCAGGTGAGTGGGGTGGGTGACCCTCTCCCTCTCCCGCCACCTCTCTTTTCTTTTTGGTATCAGGTGATTGAGACTTACGACTTTTGCACTGAGCTCCCTCTCCAGCCATTTAAATTTTTTTTTAATTTGAGAGAGTCTCTGTATAAGTTGCTGAGTACTCATTGTGGACTCAAATTTGTGATCCTCCTGCTTCATTATCCCACAGTTCTGGGACTGCAGGTGTGCTCTGCATACCTCGCTAACCCCCAGCTCTTATATGACATGGCTCAGTTGCCCAGAAGCCCACCTCCCAGAGAAGACGTGAGCCTCCAGGGGCCCCATGGCTGCTTTCTCCAATGCCTTCTGTTCCGTGAATGTACTCATAAATACATCAATTTCCTCTTAAAAGTTCCTATTCTAGCTCAATCAGCGGTCACCCAGCAGCCCTTGGGTCCCACCCAAGTTGATCCCACCAGCTTTTCCAAAGCCTTTAGACTGCTTTGTCCCCACCAGGAGATTGTGCCTTGATGTCTACCCAGCCAAGGCCACTGTACC